>JANHGO010005537.1:0-22888 GCA_024606505.1 Aquila spilogaster
CCTGCCGCAGCTCACGTACTCCCCAGTGCCTTCTCTACTGAGTTGTCTTTGCCAGCTCCCACTCTCACTATGCAACCCGCTCTTAGCCTCTTCTGTCAGATTGCTGCTCTTGTCTTTTCTGGTCCGGTTTTCCTTCATCTCTGCATATGTTTCATTCCTAGCACCCTCCCATAAGGTCCTCAGTTCTAGTCTCCTGAGTTACAAAGCTCCTCACGCCCCCCTTGCTTAAAGCAGAGTCGTTTTATGTCTCTTTGTTGTGCCTATTTACTTCCCCCCCCCGGTTCAAAAGTCCAAGTGGTAAAGCAGTTAGGAACACTTATAAAGAGGGTTTCAGTCTCATGATTTGAGCATGCTTAACTAGATGGTAGTTAAAAACTGCTGGTCGCCCTTTTGCACCACTGCTCAGTCCATTGCTGTCATTGGCTCAGCTCCCTAGCGATGGATAATGTGAAGAAAAATGTGGGATTAGACAGTCTTAGCCCAATTTCTGAATTCCTCTTTGCCTTTGTATTTGAAAGTTATTATAAAGCTTATTTCCGTGTGCAAGCTGCTTATTAGTTTCTGGGGTGGTGGATTAGGTATCTCTCTTGGGCATCTTTTCCCCACTTTTGGGACAAAAGCCTTGTGTGTGCCTGTGTTGCTACATGAATATTTTATGTTGGTGTAGAGTATGCGATAAGGCTTGGTAAATAGAGTTTAAATTCTGAATAGACAACTTAAATACTTTCCTGAACTATTATTGTTATTACAACTTAAATACTTTACTGAAATATTTCAACGTTTCCCATCAGTTGGATAACATTAAAAATCTGATCATTTTAAATTAAAAGTACTGTTAAATTCTGAGATAAAATACTTACATGTAGATGTTCTGTGGTGTTGGGTTTTTGGGGGGCTTTTTTTTGTATATATCTTGATCCACTTCTGAAAACATTGAGGATACTGGACAGAAATAGAGAAAGCAGTTGTGGTGGTCAGATAATTTCCTTCTAAATGGTGGACAAATGCAGTGTTGAGGTATAATAAGTTGTGTTGTCTATGGAGGAGTATGTCATAGAAGTTAATATATTAAATGTGGAACTCAGTTTTGGGATTAAAATAATAGCTAGGAGCTTGACAACTCAGGTGATGAAGGCTTTAAGAAAGAAAATAAATGTCTACACCTGGGATTAAGTAAACCCTGTTTGGGATCCCAAATGGAACTTTTTATGTATCTTTATATATGGTACTTTTAAAAAGATACTGCTCTGTGTCCTTTTGCTGTTAAAAAAAATTATGTTTTCTGGAGTTTCGTCTCTGAATTCCATTTGTCTTAACTCAGGCTTTCTATACACCACAGAAGTTGTATTTCTGTAACTCTGCAGGTATTGGAAAGGACTGTGCAGCTCCCCTGGGGTGAGCTTTATTCTTTTGATTAAGCTGATTTCATTTAGAGGAAAAAGAGTGAGTTAATGTTAGTTACACCCAAGGATAATTAGCAAATTATCTCATTTCTAGTCAGCGTAATTCTAAAAGTTCAAATGCAGACCAGACTCTAGCGTAGCTTGTGATAGGCTTTTATTGTGCTTGTTTGAATATATACTATTATACTTCTTATTGTATAATTTAAACATCAGCATCTCCTTTTTGATGCAAAAGTTACTTTTCTGATTGAGACACCTTTGCATTTATTATGCGGAGGAACAGTGGTGCTATGTAACAGGTTAGACCTCTGTATTATACCTCTGCCTCATTCACTGCAGAAACCATACCAGAGTTATTTGAATGAAATCTATATTTCTGTTGTTCACTGTCTAGATCTTACACCACTTTTATAATGGGTAATCGAGTCTGCCAAACAAACAAAAATACTGATGTTTTTCCAGTAAATTTTGGTGACATTTATCATGATTCTATATTGAGTGCTTCATAAGTGTTACTGAACTTGTCTACACAGCTGTTATGTCTATTTTCTTTTGGTCTTGATTTCCTTTCTGTATTAAAGTAAAATTATTTTTAGGTTTTAATTTTGAAGCACTGAAGGGCAGCTTTTTGTTGTTGTTGTTGTTAAATCAGTGCTTTTCACAGCATTTTATGCTTACAGTAACTTCAGATGCATCCGTCAATGGCAGATTTCCTAATCTAGCCCATGGTACCATAGGTTATACACTAATAAGCTAAAGAATGTGTAAATGAAACTTTTCAGTTCACTACCTATTGAATGATTTGCTTGGGCTTACATAGTACTATAGTAAACACAGGGTTTTCTTTTCTAGGTGGCATGGCATTCAATTGCCCATATCCATGAGACCATCCAAAAAACAAGAAGTATGTTAAAATTACATGAGGTTGTTTATGCACCTTAACTGTACTTTCCCATACCTTAACTTTGCTGATTATTATGAGGTCTATAGATGTGTGTAGGGAGATTCACTCTGATTATAACATACTGAAAAGTGGCAGTTAAATTTTAGTGTGTTAACTGTTATTTTCTTTCTTCTTCCTTATCTGAGAATATTTATAGTCTTTTATGTGCCCAATCCTACTCCTTTTCTTGACAACAGAGTGGGCCTTGTCTTCTAAAGAAACCTTTCTTTTAGTCTTTATGGTTCTCTTTAAGCTTCTAGTATCATCTTGGAGTGTTTTGTATGATTTCTTTCTTTCTAGAACAATTTACATCATCTTTGTATCTGTGGCTATCTTACCACAGAATACCACTTAATGGGGCTCCCATACTTCCAGCAGAGTGAAATGCTTGTAGTATTACATTGTATGCTTCACGGACAAACAGAAAACCTAACTTGCTGGGCTCTAGCAAAGATTCTTGCCACACTCTTCTCCCAAAGAGCACAAAAATAAGCACTTATTCTCAGGAAAACTCCCTAATGAAGGGGTCTGCTTGAAGCTACATGGTGCTGCCTGAATGCCCTTCTACAAGGGAGACTGTTGCTGTGGGTCCTGAGTGATGACTTACTGAAAGCAAGCATGTTTGTTTTAGTTAGGTGCTGATGACTTCCATACTTATGTAACTGTATATTTTTCCCTGTCTCTCCAGGAGCAGTTGGCAATGAATTTTTCGCACTCTCATTCCATGAACGCTTTAAGTTGGTATTGATGCTCTGGCTGCTTGTTCTCCCCATCAAGGACACAAAAGAACTTCTGTAGCTGAGCAGTGCAGCATATTAGGAAATATATCTGTGTTAAGATTAATAGGGTTTTCTCCTCCTTCCTGTTTTGCTGGATCAGTTTTAACTTGTATAATTTTCCTGTCCAATTCACCACACCACTGCTTTTGATGGCACAAGTGTAGGACAGAGACAAGAAGTAACTAGTAGTAAAGAGAAAGGCAGGATTGCTCCTTTTGATGTTAGTGCTGGCTTACAAAAGGTTAAATTATTTGTAGAATTGCAGTGTCTGAAAGTCGATTTTGTATGCCAGAAAAATTGGTACTTTCATTTTCCTTAATGAGACTTCCTCTTAAAAGCACTCCAGTATTATGACTCCTCTACTGCTTAATTTCACAGGTGCACTGCCAGTGTACTTAAGTGATTTCCCTTCTCCCTTTTCTTGCTACAGAGGATCTTCTTTTGCATTGTTGTGCCTCTTGCTTACTTTGTAGCTGGATAAATTAGTGCTTGTTTTATATAGCTCCAAATGTTGTTAGTTACACTTTCAGAAATTAGGTGGTGTGACATCTGAGGAAAATAGCTTTCGGTTTTTTAGTTTATATTTATTTGTTTTAAGTCATATCTATGAAGATCAGTTTAAGAGAAAGCGCAAAAGATACAAGACTGTATTGTTACATCAGTTTTCAGATTATGCCTGTTGTACTTGTCTGATTTATGAACTAGATAACTGAGTGCTTATAAACATAATAAATGTATTTGCTATTGGCAGTGTAGGATGTAATTCCATATTGCATTTTTTCTGCAACAAAGAAACCAGTTTTGTTGTTGTTTTTTTTTTTTCCCTTCCTCTTATATCCCTGTGTTATAGCTTACCACTCTTTCAGTTACATCAGCATAACTGTTTGTTTTTGAAGTTGTGCAAACCAGATGATGAAATGTTTTCAACTGAACTAAGCAAACATATTTACCTCTTACCACTCAGCTGTAGGGTCATACAGTAATCCACATTATAAACAGTTCCATTGTTACAGCTAAGGGCTAAATATACTGCAACATGGGAATGGGAAGGCATTTTGAAGAGGTAGGGATGGCTGAAAGTGTTGGGGGCTTTTTGTTCTGTTGTTTTTTAAATAAACTATTTTTGCCACTGGAGAAAAAGTAACAGTAGAAGTATACCATCGGTTACTTTGATTGTACTGTAATTTTTAGAAAATGCTGGATTTATCATACAAGAAATTGGTGGATCTTATCATTTTACTATGATGTTTTGAATACTCTATGTACTTATACGGCCACTTAACCAGAATGTCACTTTTTTTTTAATACCTTGCAAAGTTAGGTGAAACTTTCCATCTGATTTAATCTAGAGAGTCTTTTAACTTTTGAAATAAATGAAAGCCATTTACACTTCTAAACACTTTAAAATGTTATTTAGTAACATGTTAGTGAGTAATTTGATCCTTCGCTAAAAGGGCATAACTCAAGTCCTGACCCTATGCAGCAAATGTTAAAGGATTTGCAACAAGGTGAGCCTCCACATTTGTGAGAGATGAATAACACTTTCGGGACCTCTTTGATTTAAATCATGTGTGGGAGAACATTTGTTGATGGCATAATCTCCTAGTTTTGGGTGTTTATAGTCTAGCTTTTTTGAAAAATCTGATACTTTTTCCTTGTTTCTTTTTGAATTTCAGGCCCCAGCCAAGAGCACCATCATCTTTATTGCTGTGCAGTACAATGTCACCTATACCATTGGTGAGATTAAATCGAATCTATTTTGTTTTTCTCGTAATGCAAGAGCTCAACTATTAAAAATTACTCTTTTTTTTCCCCTCAAGACTTCGATTCACTTCACTTTTATAATGTAGTAGAACTCTCATATTTGTCTGCTTTTGGATTACTAATACTGTATTCACTGAAACTTTCTAGTGTTTTCTCTGTTGCTTGTGAATAATACTGGGTTATTTTTTCTGTAGTTAACACTGCTACTAACTTGCCTTTTGATGTGAGAAGCATGCATTCTTTCCAGTTTTTGATACAATCAACAGGAGTTATCAAGTAACAGAATATTTTGGTAATCTTCTATGTATCTGTTGCTTATTCATGATTTCTTGTATGTCATTAGTAATAGGTTTGTGGTTTATATTTCAAAAATATCACATTATTATTCTCAAGTAACTGATGTTGCTGATTCAGTCATGCTTTTAAATAACAAAGAGAGACAGTACTGATTCTTTTTTTTCCCCAAAAAATATTTACTTTTTTTAATCTTTTGTACCTGCTGCACTATATACAGGAGTGGTAAGCAGCTAATGGAATTTCCTTATTTGATAACTTAATTTTTTTAATAGTATTGATAACTTTCAATTCTTTCCAGGAATTAACCTGCACATTGTCTTGGAAAAAATAGGTACTGTGGTAGAATTATTCCAGATGGGGAACTAAGGTCCAGAGAAATTAGCAAAAATCTATGACTTTCGTTCTGATCTTGACTTCCAAACTTCAGACCTTTATGCTACGACCGTTTGAAATAATGTAGCACTGACTGCATTTAGTATGTTCAAAATAGTGCATTGATCAACATTGCAGTAATGAATATATATTATTTCTTGTTTTCTGAGATGATTTATGTTGAACACTTGAGGTGTACACAGTCAGTGGGCTTCTGTTTTACTGATATTTGAGCAGCATCAAGTAGAAATCTCCTGTAGCGGAGACAAAAGTAAAATCCATGTCTCAGTTACCAAGATGCCTGTGATGTGACTTCTTCATAGTGTTTGGTGCATGAATAGGTGTGTGTGTATGTGTGTGTGTATATATATATATATATATATATATACACACATACAATGGAATGAACAAGGTATAGCTTCCCTTAGTTTTAATAGGAGGTGTGGATGAGTTCTGCACAAGCAATTTTGAGGTCTCGACTCTGGCCCTCTGAAAACAATGAATATATTACTAGTGAAGGTCCATTTTGGGGAAAAAAAAAAGAAAAGTGCTAGGAACTAAGCAGATAGAGCATTTGCTATGCGATTACTTGTTCATTGATTATATCACAAGCTGCTTTCAAACATGGAAGTAGGACATGTGACACTTAGAATTACATGGATGTCCTGTGCATTAGGACCTTAAGGTACCATTCATGTTACAGGAAGCAGTAATTGCTCCCTTGACACCTTCTAGCCTAGTTTCCTTTAGGAAAAAAAGAGTTGTTTGATGTCTGTATTTCTGCTGTTTTGCATTTGGACAACACAGTTTTTGACAAAGGGTAGAAGTCTTAAAGATAACAGAATTCCTTGATATTTATGAAAAGTGGCGGCTGTATAGATGAGACATCCAAGTTACTGCCTCTTAAGTGAAAGCAGAAGAATATAAATGTTAGACATGCTAGCCTGTAAATCAGGATGTGTGGCTCTTGATGAGTTGCAGTACAAGTTCTTTCTTTTCCATTGCAGTCTCAGATGCATAAAGAAAAGTGAGGTGGTTGTAATGGGTCTTGTGGGCCCAAGGAGAGACATTCCTACAAAATAAGGCTTCCTTAGGTCTACTGCTCCTGATACGTGCTTTTTTAATTGAATTTCATTTATAAGTTCTCCCACACTTAAACATGGTAAATACAAACATTTGAAGTACTTTTGTAACAGTGTGAATGCTCTTTTTTTTTTAGCACTTTTGTTTTTGATTTATAGGAACGTATTACTAATCCTGGGGAAGTTGTTACTTGCCGATGTGTTGAACTACTAGGGTTCCTCGCTATATAGTTTCTTTTTTCCTACATATAGTCACGCTTCTTATGATGGAATCTCATTTGGTCTTTACCAAAGTATAGAGGATAGGGTGTTGGTGTGTGTGGGGTGTTGTTGGTGGTTTTTTTTTTTTCTTCTTTCTTTTTTTTTAATTTTTTTTTTTTTTTTTTAGATGGCCTAGATGAAAGAAATGGATTGAAGCTATGGTTCAGTGTATACTGCTCTCAATACTTTGTTCTAGGCTTAGAACTGTGTCATTGTATCAAAGGAAAAGAAGTTTCAAGTTAGCTAATCAGGCATAAAAAGTGGTTTTCAAAAACGTAAAACTTATAACTAGTATCCTGTATCAATTTAACATAAATTCCAAGAACAATGGTCACTGCTGCCCTTTTTCAGTTGCACAGAGTACTCCTTCATAAGAATGTAAAAATACACACTTTGGGGTTTTTTGTTGGTTTTGGTTTTTGTTTTTTTTTTTTTTTAGATGACAACAGTGAGCAGTTTCATTTTTATGACTATGGTCCAAAAGACTTTGCCACAATCTTCTTCTACATGCTTGTAGCTATTTATCTGCATGCTGTAATCCAGGAGTACATATTAGATGTAAGTTTATTACTGGGATATAAATTATTTTATAAACATGTTATTTTTAGCCATCAGTTGCTGAGAGATTTTCTTAAGTTAAGTGTAAGCTGTGGTACAAGGAATGGTTTAGCATTTAGAAGCCCTGTTGTGATCAATCCTTTTGTTCTTTGACAAAAATGTGACTAGACCTTGGTTTAGTCGTGGACTTGGTAGTGTTAGGTTAATGGTTGGACTCTATGATCTTAAGGGTCTTTTCCAACCTGAATGATTCTATAATATTTGTATAGTGATATTTCCTCAATCTATTAATGGTATAAACCACTGAATCTTTCTTTCAATCAATATAACTTATATTTTTCTGTAAAAACAGACATTAAATGTTCATGCCCTACTAGAAATACCTGTGAATGAGGTCTGCTGCATTAGATTCATAAGCTATATTCAGAAGATCAAAAATGAAAATTACTACAGTGATGGATTTCTGTTTGTCAGCTGAGCTTCACCTTAAAGAGGGAGCTCAAACTTCATTGTGTGCTCTTTTATACCAGTTGCAAAGTAAACTGAATTTGTTAAAGCCATTGTGAAGACCATCTATTATTGAAGGGTCTTAGAATGTCTTCACAAATAGGGCATCTAAGCCACAGAAGCTCAAAAATGGTTTTTGAGTGTACAAAGAGATTTGATAGTGGCAAGCCTTACTGAAGCTAATTGTCATACAAAGTGCTGATCAAGGTCTTAAATAGTGGGAGCTATGTATTTTGATTGAGGAATGGGAGATTTGGGAAGTAAAAAAAAATAGAAAAAATAATTCAGGAGTGAACACTAACTCCCAAATAGCTTTCTTGTTTTAGAAATTACATTTATTGATCTGCTTTTTGTTTCTAGAAAATTAATAGACGTCTGCATTTGTCAGAAACAAAGCACAGCAAATTCAATGAATCAGGACAGCTAGCATTTTTCTACTTGTTTTCATTTATATGGGGAGCAAGTATTTTGAATGCAGTAAGTAACAGTCTATTTCCTGTTTTTACTTTAAAAATAGACTTCAAGTATTAAGAAGGTCCTTAAATCAATGGCCTTTTTCTTTAGGAAGAATTCATGATGAACCCAACCTCACTCTGGAAAGATTATCCCCGTTCTCGTATGCTGTAAGTGTTCTATTTTCAATTTGAAAAAATCTGGTACTTCACTGAATAGTTATCCACCCCAAATTTTAGGGAACCACTAATAAGGTAGTGACATTGGTACCTTGTAAGAATGGCAACTAGATGAAAATACTTTCTTCAGTTTGAAAACTGCCAGCTGTTTTATCCAAAGGTAGTTTTTGATGAATTTAACATCTGTCCAAGAGATACTTACATGTGTTCTTAGCTTTCTTTAACTTAACTATGGTAGCTGAGTTAAAGTGAAAGTGTTCGCAAGATAGGATATATAATAGGACCGCTGAACTCTTTCACACTAAAGCAGCATGTTTGTCGGAGACTGAATTTTCAAATTAGAGGGGATTTATAGCTTGATATTTTTTTTTTTTTTTTTTTTTTTTTTTTTTAAGCTGACTTATGAAATTGTGGGTTTTGTCTGCCCATCCCCCCTGGCCTCCATTTTTCTCTGGCAAGAGTATGATAAAGGGAAGGGGGATAATACGCATATTTTAGGAAGGGAGTTCCACTGCTCACAAGATAAACTGTTTCGGTGTGTTAGGTTTTTTGTTGTTTTTTCTTTCCTACTTCTCAAAAGGCAATTCAGAACTTGCTATCAAGAAGCAAGTTGGATGGTAATTCAAAAAACTCACCACAGAGTCGGTTTGTATTTGAGGTTTGTGTGATTATGGAATCATAAACTATAATGAGTCAGAATTAATTTAAGATAATGAAATAAAATCTTCTATCTCATGTTGAAAGCTTAAACTCATCACCTTGTGTCTTCTTAACCTGAATTATTGTTTAGTTTTCAGGTAAAATTCTTCTATATTTGCCAGATAGCCTATTGGCTTCACGCACTCTTGGAGCTATACTTCCAAAGGATCCAAAAGGTGTGGAGAGAAGTTGTCAATACAGTTAATTAAATATATATTTTTTCCAATTATTCATATTAATATTTTAGCTACATAAATATCTACACATTCTTTTTTGTATATTAAGTTATTTATATACTATTTCTATATTAATTGCTTGCATTTCCTATCTAATTTAGTCCAGGTGGTCTGTAGTTTTTGATTCAGATAGTCTTTCCAGAAATTTGTACAGTAGTGTGAAAAATAACCAAACCTGATAAATTGTATTATTTTTCTTCAGAAAATATAGTTAAACTATAACAGCATTTATTATAATTTCTCTAATTTTAGGAAGATATTCCCAGGCAGCTATGTTATATTTGCCTTTACATTGCTCATATCTCTGGTGCCTATATATTAAAGTAAGTATTTGCGTGCCTATATATTAAAGTAAGTATTTGCATGCCCATTTTGAACAGATAGATCTATTTTCTTCATAATTTCATTAAAATTCCTAACTTTTCTGTTTTATAGTTTGCAGCGTTTGGGGCTAATTCTGATGGTACCTCACTATTTAGTGGAACTCATTTTTCATGCCTCACGTCTCTTCTACTTCAGTGATGAAAACAAGCAAAAAGGGTAAATCTTGCATTTTTTAATTAAAAGGCAGAACTTTGCTTAATAATTGCGTATAAATGGATTTGCATGTATGTAAAGGTACTCAGGTAGCAAATATTACTTGTTCAGTGTCCAATATTGCCTGCTTTGAATCCACAAGCAAGTTATTGTCATTACATAGAGTCAAGGAAGCAAACACACCAGTTCATGATCATCATCATAAGGTTTTGCTGAGGCTTTTGCTGAAGTCCCATCTCAGATATCTATGTATTGGCTTCTGATTCTGTAAGTTGCTGTTTGCTTAAATGTTCATAAATTTTGTATGTAGGGACATCTGTTTTTAAAAACAGTTAATCAAAGAAGTAATAAAAGCAGCATTCCCTGTAAGTTCTTGCAGGTCTCTCTCCTTTTGTTAAGGTGAGAAAGGGAGGTAACTATACAACAGAGAAGGTAATGTCTCAAAACGTGTAGTTGATAAGATGTCTTGAATTATACATCTCTTGATTAAGATTCTCAAGTATTCTGAGAATTAATGGGTATAAAAGTAATGCATTTGAGAATGGAAGGAGATGGGGAACTGAGATATTTTAACTGAGGCATGCTAGGAAGGATTGGATACATTTCACTATTTGAATGTGAAGACTTTTGGAGGTTCCAGTTTGAATAAAGCAGCCTTGTCCCATTTATGCGTTCTTGTCTCTTATTCTTTCTTCCTTTTCTGAGCAACTGCCCAACTGGAAGATATTATCACGAAAGCCTTGCTTTCTTTCATGCAGTCCCTTATATATAGGTAGCCTCCCTTGAGGCGGTGTAATACTGCTGCTCTTTCTGATCTTTTCACAAGGTTCGTTTGTGGCGCTCCTTTAAGCTAATGTTTTGAATAGGTATACTGAATGGTCTTTGCAAAAAATCAATGTTTACTGATGCAAATAGTGAAAGTGCAAGAAAGTTAGTTTATCTTTCACTTGTATGTCATACTTAATTGTGAGTTTTTTGGAGCTATGAGATTATCTGCTTTTCATTATATGCCATCCAAAACCATGAAGGTTAAATATACTGATTAGGAGAACGTATTTTCCTGTCTTATGAAGATTCTAATGGTCAGATAAGCAACTATGTCTGTCTTTGGCTGGAAATCAGTTATCCCATGTGCAACATTACCACAGTTTAAATAACTGGAAATGGAAATTGGTTTTCATAGCTGATGAATTGCAGAAGCATTTGGGGCATTTTATTTCTATTATAACATGTAGTACTTATAATGTGAACTGTAGAAACAACACAATGTCAAATACTAGGTATTTTTCCTAGCTTAGAATTTATTGTTTCTTCTTACAGTTTTACATCCAGACATTGTAGCTTTCTTCACACCCTTCTCCAAAAAAAGATTTTGAGAAGAGCTCCTTTTTAAGCAGTCTTGCTTATACTGTGAGAGATTTGAAGTATGTTTTCTTTAAGTTTGAAATCAGTTGAACGAGCTAGATATTTTTTTTTTTTTAGTGGAAATTTTGGAAAGATTTTTTTTTCACATTGGTAGTGTCTCTTTTAATCCATTCATCAGTCACAGGATATGAAGTCTTTTTCCTACATAAATCTTTATGTAATGGCAGTAATAATTAATTTAGAAAATTGGTATTATTGTCAGCTTAATAAAACTGTTCTTCAGGGTTTTTTTTCCACATCCTGTAGTAAAAACTTCTAGATGCTGAAAATTTGCAGGATGGCATTTCTGTTATCTATAAAGTGAAATAATTGTCATTTGTTACTTATTAGCTATCTGATTACCTTTTTGTCCTATAAACATCTGGCTGTTAAAAATTGCATATATTGTCTTGACCTTCCAACTGTTTAATAAATGTATATTATACCTTTAGCATCAGCTTTCTGGCTTTATAGCATCACCATTACTTATAAATGGCTTACAGCATGAATGCCAGCTTGAGATGCATCTTTTTACTTTACTGTACTTTCTAGTCAAAAGATTGTGTAATGAGGCAGGACTGAATGTTTGCCGATGACCAAGTTTTTCTGTAATTATTGGTCCCCTCCGTGGACATTTCCCTATCATTACTGAGAGAATTTTAATGAAAAGTTCTTTGTATGTTTGACTTTATTGAAAAGAAATGGACTAAAAGGGGAAAGCACATTCATTTCATTATTTTGTTTTCAGATTTACCATTTGGGCTCTACTTTTCGTAATGGTGCGTCTTTTGACCCTAACTTTATCTGTCCTCACATTTGGATTTGGTCTGGCAAGAGCAGAGGATCCAGGTTTTTCCATAGCAGATGGAAACTTCAATGTACTTCCTGTGAGGTATAACAAGGCTAGTAGACATTCATGCTTGTATAATGTGGCATTTCAAAATATCTTTTAATAAAACAATCCAGAATGGTAATGTGTTTTGAAGAATTTCCCTGGGTGCTGCTTTTCTCTTATTTTTAAGGGAAGGGAAATTTTGTTCTCTTTTCTATCTTCTTTTCACAAAAGTAGTAGAATAGGATTTATGGGAAATAGAAAAACAAGAAAGAAAAAATAAACTTTTAAAATTAATTGTTGATAATCATATCTCTAAACTTTTTTTTCCCTATGTCTATACTGGACATAGTATCATTTGGCGATATTAATACCCATAATTTTTTAACTATTTGTTTGGTGCCTTCCTAAAATATTGTTTTGTATATCTTTTATTCTTGCTTGTTAATTTTAAAATTTTATTACTTTTGTAGCATAAGCTCATCACTTTAACATTCACCCTTATAACTTAATGCCTGTAATCAAGTGTGTGGGAGCGATTTTGAATCTACATGATTTTTCATTTATAGATTGCTTGGCAGAAGAGGCCTCAGTGATGCAATTTCCTATCGGCCATTGAAAGCTATAGTCATAACTCCTTGATAAACCTGTTTGCTTCTAGCAATATACTTAGATATGATTTCCATTCACTTCTTGTGTGACACACCTTGTCTTGGGTAAAGCCTTCTGATACGTCTGGTTTCCTATGGTAGGAAGATTTTACTTGTTTTGATAGCAGACTTCTGGAGAAAAAATAAAATAGGTACAGATTTGCGGTCTATTAATAGTTAACTGAAACTTTTATCTAACTGTCTCCAAAATCTCAAATCTTATTAGGATTGGCTGCCTGGGTGCTGTTTGTCTAACACAGGCCTGGATGATGTGGAAATTTATAAATTTTCAGCTGAAGAAATGGAGAGAGCATGTTAACAACCAGATTCCAAAGAAAAAAATAACTAATACGAAGAACAAACGAACGAAAAAGGAACCAAACAGAGGTCAGTGGTGTAATATTTTTTTTCAGTTATTTCTGGGCCAAATGTTTTTATACCAGATGTATCATCTTATATCATTCCTTTCTGTAAAAGAGCAAAAACATCTGTCTCCTGACATGCAGAGAATATAGATAGTATTATACCTCCTTCAAACATTAGGGCATGTTCTTCTCTAATTCCATATTGCTAACAGGACAGCACACAGAGTGCTAACTGTATGAAGTATTAGCCCTGGGTAATTTTCAGGATTATTCACTGAACTCTATGTTAATCTAAACGCAAGGAATATTTCGTGAAACTGGGCTTAATGATTCCAGGGTTTTCTTTCAGTTTTAAATCAGTCTTTTACAATACTGCTAAAAATTTTTTTGATTTAACATCATTTAAAAAAAAAAGTATCATCCAAAATCCCTACTGTATTTTGTAAGTTCTGCTTCTATTATGTTTCAAACCATTAAAATTATGTTTGTTCTTCTATATAAAGACACATCATGTAACAAACATCAAACCCACTGGAAAAGAACTCCAAAGGAACATCATAGTAGCTGGCAAAAGACAACTAATGGAGAAGAGCTTTTAATTAAATGACATTGTATAAGTTCCAAATTCCAATGTTATATCAATTTTAAGTGAGTTAAATAGGAGTTACGAAGAGTGAAATTTCATAGTCTTGTTAGCATGCATATATATATATATGTATATAAAAACACTCAATAGAGTTATGTATGAAAGACTGGGAATCGCTTCTGAGATTTGGGTAGAGCTTTGAAAAATGCAGTTTCTTGGGAATTTTACCACAGGCTGGCTCTCTTTCTGAAGTTGATCTTTATGTATTAGTTCCTACTAAGAGGGGTTGAAGCTCTTCGCGTTCAGAGATTACTAGCTGAGTCAGCATTGGCTGAAACCAGTTGGAAGATTCTAGGCCATTAGGGTGCTCATGACATTGTTTTTCTTTAGCATTCCAGAGCAGCCTTTTTGTTTTGAATGTAACTGCAGATGCCTTTTTTCTTTTTTTTCTCTAGTCTTGCAGATCCTTCTCTCCTTTCCAGATGAATAACTTCATTGCTTTTCTGTGTTGTTTTATGAAATTAGCACAATTCTTAAGTTCCCAAGATGATTACAGTTTAGAGTAGCAGAAGTGATGCTGTGTTTGACTTCATGTTTGCTTCAATTGAGTATAACAAAGAATAGCACAGGCATTATAGCTCTCTGACTGCATATGTGGAAAGATGTATGTTGTTTATCAGTTTATCTTATTTCTAATTGCAAAAGTATTCACACTTGTAGAAATATTCTGAAGGGGAGCTTGGGTTCTACTGAAGCCAGTAGTTTAGTTGCAGGCATTAGCCGTAAGTCATTTCTTTAGTCTACTTGAAGGTAAATAGAATCCTTTTGTCCTTCAGCTCTTAAGATGGAATTCAGACATGTTTGCAGTTAATGTGTCTTTACAGTGGTAGGCATGATTTGCGTAGGATCCCAACAGTATAGGAAAAGAATATATATTTGAGGTTGTTAGATATGGAGAGCTGTGTAGCCAAAATAATCCAGATTATGCCATTTATACTATAAATGCCAGATTTAATTGGCAAAAGAAGGACTAGAAGTGTACAGTAAATCCTTCATTTGTTCCATCTATCCTGTTGCAGCTTCTTTTCATGCTGTGAGCTGAGCTTCTTAAGCTAATGGCAGACAAAGCTAGTAAGTGTGAAATGGCAGACTGTCTAGGATAGCACATGCCGTACTGGTGTAATACTAATAATGCTTTAAAATAGGAAAAAAAAATCCTAAGGAATCAGTAAAAATTATTTAAGAAATAACGAACAACTAAACTAAGATCCTGGTTAAAGGGTAAGGGGAGAGACTAACTACCACCTAGCTCAAAAAATGTCTGATAGGAGACACCACGGAGTTCTAAAATCTTAAGTTTTGAGCAGGTAAATAGCAAACTACTCTTTGCTGTTTCTCATAACATAAGAATAGACAATTTTCATGTAGTAGCATATTTAAAACTAACATGAGAGATATAAAATACAGAGAAATAATTTCTGCAAAAGTATGGATTGAGATTTAATTCCTGGGGTTCAGTCTGTCAGTGGCTAATAAAACAATGGTCTAAATGCAAGTTAGACCTTAGGAAATCACTATGGTTCCCCTGGAACCTGAAAGAAATTATGTTGGTAGGACAACTCTGTATTTACCCCATTTTTAATACTACTCATGAAGCATCGTTCATTCCTGGAGATAGGAGGCTGGACTTAGAAGGAACTTTTGTCTGATTCCTGCTCATATCAACTTTGTATAGTCAAAGTTCTTAAACATTTTATGTACTTGACTCCAAGTTAATTTTAATGGAAGCAAATGCTTAAGCTTCTTTTTTTCTTCCCCCCTCCCCCCCCCCCCCCCCAGTCTAGTTTCTATATGTTTTAAAGTGAAGCAAAATTGTGTTTGTTTACTATACTTTAATTTAAAATTACAGCTACCTTTGTCAATGGAGCAGCAAAATCAGAATGTGGAGCATCACCAAGAATAAGAAAATCAAAACCAGTATGAGAATACAAGCTAGTGTCAGAAGACAACATTTGACAGAAGACTGTGACTTAAAAAACGGACACTGCAAAGCTATTATTTGGATGTCTTATTATTTCAATAGACACTATCAGGTTATGTTTTTAAAGTATTTTTGTTAATGACCCTACATTTATGACAAGATTGTCTTTGATCTACCTTAACCCAGTAGCCATCTTAACTTTAATAACAAAAACACATTAATTGGTTTGAACTTCTGGTTCTGTGATCAGAAGTTATTACATTTCTGTAATATTTGCATTACAGATGCTTCAGAAGGCTAAGTTATCTGTCTATTCATTTGTGTTTACAAAATCAAAATTCTGCACCAAAAAGATCTTACCATGTCTGTGTGTTTCCCCCACTCTTCCCTCCCCAAGACTTTTTTATTTATTCATCTTACATGGAGTAAGAGGTATATCTGAAGTAGCCTGGTAAAAAAGCAAAAATTGTTCTGTACCTGACTTCTCTTTAAAAATTACAGATTTAGAGAGAGGGCAAATTCTGACAGGACATCACTAGTCATCTTTCAATATAAAGGTGAGACTAATGTTTAGTAAAGATGCAAATTGTGTGCCTTGGGAAAAACGCTAGACTGCCTGTTGGATTTTGCAGTGGATTGTACTGTCTTGGATGGGGCAAGGGGAATAAAAATAGCTGATTAATGTGTTATAGTCTTAGCCCTTGTGAAATAAAAGACAAAACTTCCAGATATTTCTAAAAAGTCAGTATTTCATGCTTGCAGTCATGTGCCAGACTTTCTTTTTTTCCTCAACTGTTTTTTTTCCTTTGATTTGTAACTGGCAAGTCTTAAACTTCTGACTCTACTCAGAAGGTGTTCAAGGGAGCTGCTCAAACAATACTGCAATGAATGTTTCACCAAGCATAACCCTTTGTCTTTCTTTCTTGACCTGTAGATAATGATTTATTTTAGTCTGACTCAAGGGTTTTATGTCTATGAAGGTATTAATTTGCTCCTTATGTGAACACTTTATCTGGATATGATTTTAATATTAATATGATTATATTATAAAAAGATTAATGGTATTTTTGTAAGTAACTCTCATAGATCTGAGGCTGGTATCTCAATGTTGGATAAGTTCCATTAACTCACTTTCTTATTTACCATAACTTTCTCTCTGCAAATAGATTGTAGGAATATTACATTACTTCACTTAAGCCTGTGAATTTCTACTGAAAATGTTTACCATGGAACTAGAATACATTTGCTAATATTTTTAATAAACTTTTAAAATAATGAATGCCTTGTTCAATAGAAGTATCATCTTCTGAGCAGTTTTGGTGAGATTTGCTTAGCCTTCAAGTATTTCTTGGCATGCTGCTCACAAGATAAGGTTTTCTTTGATGTATACTGCAACTGTAAGCTTATAGTCTCTGTAGATTTCAATTTGTGCACACCTAATTTACCAGGCTTTCAAAAGTGAATCCAGACAGTGGTTTAGGTGCTAGTATCCACTTCTAGGCACATAAAACTAGACAATTTTGAACTTTAAAGATTTTTTTTTTCTTTCAGTATTATCAGAAAGTATGTTCCTAATACTGCCACTTGAATAAACTGATTACACTCTTAAATGTTCTTATTGCATGACACTCATGATGGCCATTTCAAAGAAGCTTGAATTTTTTCTTTAAAGATAGTTTATTTAAATTATTGTTTTAGAAATACAAATACAATGCAAGTATATTTATAGCTACTATTGTATTCCATGTACACATATATTTGATGTAAGAATCTCCTCCTTACAGCATGATTGATTTTTTTTTTTAAATTAAAAATCACTGTCTATATATTAAATATTTGGATACATACAGTAACACAAAATGCATTAAATGAATTCTAGGCTTCTTATTGTGAAGGTGTTTCAAAAAACTGTTTGCAACAAAAAGTCTGTTTTAATTTATATAAAGCACTGGTCTTGCAAATTTCACAGTGAAATTACAGATATAAAGATAGTTCCACTGAATTTAGAAATAAAGAAAATGAGCAGGTTGGTGTAACAACTAGTTCATTAACAAAAAAAAGCAAGTGTATATGCTTTTAGAAGTAAACTGAATTAAGGCAGTGATTCTTACGATTTTTGTTTGTTTTTCATTGGCTTGCTAATGGAGAATATGTGAAAGCTGAAATGTGAAGTGGTGGTTAAATCAGATGAAGATGATTTGTTTTTCTTTAAATGTCTTTTTTTCTGGCTGAGTGGGAATGAGGAATCAGAACAGTAGAACTCAAGTGAAAAAGGAGTACTTAGATGTATTTTAAGCAACTTCTTTCTTTTTTAAATTTACAAGACTAAGACATTTCTGAGCTTCTCTCGGCAATTACTTTTAAGAATCCTTTTATACTGTTTAATTGAAAATTTGTTGGTTTGTTCCATGGTTAGAAAACACTGCCACATTCAGGGTTTGTTCTATGTGTTAAGCGCAATATTTTGTAGGGAAGGTATGAGACGTAGGTAATCAACTATGAATTCCCAAGTGCTTGACAATTTCTTTTGAATTGCAGCTTTCAAAAACATTGCCAAAAATGTTGCCAAAAATGTCTAATGTCTTTGAAATTGCTTATCTTTAACCAAATACTTAAACCAATTCCAAACCCCTCGTGTCATAGCAAGTTCTGAGGTAAATCCAGGCATCTTGTTATGGAGTCAATAAACCAAAAGGCACAGTAGAATTTTCATACAGAAGTGCTTAGCTGAATGAGACCTAATTAAAGCCAAATCTAAGCCAAAGGTAACGAGAGTACTGCAAAGTCATGTTTATGTCACAGAGTATCTTCAAAAGTCTTAGAAACACAGGTGCTAAGTGCCATGAAACAGGCAAGTCAGCCTATGCTTGAGGTCTAGGATAAAGACTGCAGCATGTTAGGGTTGTGTTTGGTGGGGTTTGTGTTGTGGATTGTTGTTGGTTGGTTAGGATTTTTTCTTTTTTTGATATTTAAATATAGCTTAGTTTTTTTGAGAACTAAGCTGATTGTATTTTAAACTTTTTTTCAATATTATGAATGTCACACAGAGTAACAATCAAATTAGACACCGATTTCTTCCTGTTTCAACCACATAGACTTTGCTGAACTTGCATAAAATCTGTCAGCGCAGATGTTGAGGCATGTTCCCTAGTAATGTAATGTTGTAATGAATGATCCTATTAAGCTCTTTTTACATTAGTTTAAGATTTTAATTTATGTATATCGTAAGACTTTCAGAGCAACTGTATGTTGTATCTTGTCACAATCGAATTGTTAATTCTTATGTCAGAGGTCCTTTGCAAGTAGTCATATGCACATCAAAATATAAAATATTACTGTGCATCTGCTTTGTTGGGAAACCAAAATTAGGTCCTCTTACTTTTAACCTTCCTTTTCTCTTAGTGAGTATGTAAGAGTTGTTTTATCTCCTGAATATTCTTTTAAAGGTAGGAGGAAGGGCATCTTTTAGGCAGTGCAGAAAAGCTTACGTTACAAATCTGTACCTCTGTTCTTGAACTGTGTAATACGAATGAACAGATTGTCTTGGGTTTTAAAAGCAGAGTAACAGGAAACGTTTAGCTGATATATTTTACGTTCTCCTCTTACTGAGGTTTTGAGTTGGCCACATGAAGTGGAATAGAGTGGAGGCTGTATGGTGGCATAGCAATGTGGACAATAGTGTTGCTCTTGCCTGCTCCTGTTCAAGTCTACTAAAAACTGAAATCATTCAGAGTAGGTTCTAAAAATGCAGGATGTTGTCTGGGAGCTGGAGTTTTAAGCAAGTTCTGAAAAATGCTAGAATTTCTAAATGCTCAGTCTCGTTGAATGCTGTGTAACTCTGTAAATAATTAGTTTCATTATTTTTTTGATAAAATTAATTTGCATGGAGGAGGCAATATTTCATCTATATTTGTTTCTTAATATTAAAATGGGCTGCTGCATCTACTTAAATTGAAAAGCATGTATGTACTGCCTTTCTTAAACCATCTGAATATTGACTTTTACCACAAAAAATGTCTAGTGGTTGAAGACATGGGTAAAACAACACTGATATTGTAAACTATGAAATTTTAGATGCTTAGCTTTAAGTCTCAGTAGCTGGAACTGAGCTCATTAATTTACTGATTGTGAGCAAGAGAGAAATGTTTGCAAACTAATATTTTTGTAACATTTATTTGTTACAATTATCCCCTAAAATTCTCATATTCAGTTACTCTTTCAGTGAAACCAGCAATGTACTCCAGACTACATTGACCAATGTGTGACTGTCTGATTGTAAAAAATATACTGGTTTGTTTTTAATTCCCCTTAAGATGTATTTTCTTTTCAGTTAATCAACTTGTCTGTCTTTTTTCTGGTTAAACAATTAGTGTTGAAATGTGTTGTTTTTTAAAAATGCATTATGAAAAATGAATTCACATAAATATAATTTAATGATTGTATAAGCTAAAATTATGGTTTAGTGAAAGGTTGCTGAAAATATCATAAATTATTTTGCAGAGACACTAGTTTTACATGTTTTTGTTTTACACCATGTTTTACATGAGGATTTGTTGATTGTTTAATGATAATCAATAATCCATAGCATGAGCCATGTTTTCAGCATATGTAAGGATCTGATTATTCACTTCATAAAATATTGCTAAAGAAAACTTTTTCCATTTAAAAAAATATAAATTGTTCTCTAATGATGTATTTCTGATGTATCTCATCTTACTCTATAATTCTGTTTAATTTCCTTTGTTGCCATTAAATAACCTGTTTTATTACTATGCTAAACAAGTTACTCTTGATAGTCTGGTCAGTTAGGCAGATTAGCCCCACAAACTGGATTGGTAGTCTAGGAATAAGGTATGTATGTACTTTGGTTTTATTTAAAAAAAATAAAAATCAAAATCAAAATATACTCCAGTTTTCAATGCTTTTACCCATTTCCTATCAGTGTTGGTTTTCTTTGCTTCTTATTCAATGCCAGAACAACTTTTCTCTTCAGTCCCTGTGGTGTCTATATGGTAATTTCAGGGTCTTTTGTACACCAGATATTTTTCTTGGCTCCAGTCAAACAGTCTATCACTACTGCAAACTATTAGTTAGTGTACAGAAAAAATATAAAAATAATAATAATACGGAAGTTAAAGCAAGTTAAAGTTTTGCAGTCATTAAAAAGTGCTAGTTCAGCCCCAGAAAACCTGGTGGTAATGCGACAAACCTTAGTTCTGCTTAACCTAGTTAGATAGGGAACCCCCAAATAAAATTTCTTTATGAACATAAAAAAAAAATCTGATACCAAAGGTCTTGGGGTGTGATTTTAGGTTTGGGGGAGCAGAGAGAGTTGTTTTCTTTTGTGTTGTCCATTTCTAATTTGGGAAGGGAAGAAGGGATGGAAAGCTACTTCTGTCCCAGAGTATTATTGGAAAATGTCATAGCCTAGAACTGGGGTTTTTTTGTTTGTTTTTTTTTGTTTGTTTGTTTGGGTTTTTTTTTGAATGGGCATGTTGTTACTATTTCCTTGTAAAACATTTTAAAAAATAAATTAAAAAAAATACTATCAATAGATGGAATGGAAAGAAATCTAAGCTTGTGTAAAACTTTTTATAAAGAGTGCTTGTTGATCATAGTGGGGTTTTTTTCTGTCTCTGAGCAGAGAACAATTAAATGGGCTGAAGAAACAGGATGATTTTCTTGCACTAATTGTCCAAGCAGAAATTAATCTTGGAAAGTTCAGGAGACAAATCAGTTATGTAGAGATGCCCATGTGGAAGAGAAAACATTTATTGGAGAAGAATAGATGACGGAAAATGGTGGCTGACTGGATTATTGTCACAATAAAAATGAATGGCAGTGTCCAAAAAGTGAGCTATGGGTCATGTTTCCTTAAGTCTGTGCTTCCATTGGCCTTTTTTTGACTGGGAAAATGTTTGGATCAGACTGGATTAAATTAGTAGGTTACATAAATTCAGCTTAAAGTCATGTATGTCTCTTGTGTACATCTTTGGCCAAATTTTTAATACATTTAGGCTTCTAAAGACTGCTTTAAAAGGAATATGCACCAGCAGGTGGAGCAAATAGATAAAAATGTTAAATGTTACAGTTCTACAGCTACATTTACTATGATCGGCTTTTAAGACAAGTATAAAAATTTGGGGGGGGTCTTATTAATTTTTGTAGAGCATCACATATCAATGAAAAATGAGAGCACTTTATCACTGTATCCTTCATTATATAAAGTTAGAGCTAATTTTGAAGTTATGTGTTTATAATTGCTATAACAGAATCCAAAGGTTAAAAGGGGGAAAAAAAATGCACAGTATTTGTACTCTATTGACACCTGAAGTTCTGTATCAGTCTTGAGTCTAAGGTGTCATAGATGCAATGTAAGTATATAATTTGAAGACCTTATGGTCCAAATGGAAGAAATATGAATAACATGCAGTTTGCCCAAACAAAAAGAACCACAACATGATTAAAGTCCAATGTTACCACTGCCTCTCATTAGCCTATTCTTCCCTCCATACTTCCTTTGGTTTTGCCCTGATAAATGGTCTGTTATAATTCATAGTGGAAGAAGAGAACAACCTCCAGAAAAAGATTACCTGGAATGGAGGAAGTGGAATCGTTAAACAGCAGACCTCACACTTTCAGGAAATGCAATAGGACCTCACTCCTCTTAAGGTACCCTAACAACATGAACTGTTTTCTGTTGTGATAACATGATAGGGAATCTGTATCTACCAGTTGGTTAAATTTGTGTTCATAAGTACAAATGGACATTTATAATTGATATATTCTTGTGTAGTATAACTGCAAGGTAAAATCTAAGGTGGAGCTTATTTTTCCAGAACTTGACATATTTTAATTTCTACTATCTCTGGATATTTTTTGTGTATAATGCTTGTTTCAGAGTTAGCTGGAGGCTCATATTGTACCAGTAACTTGCTCATAGGAGCCCAACACTAGTATGACTTTTTTTTTTGGGGGGGGGGGGGGGGGGGGGGGCGGG
>JANHGO010005538.1:0-22886 GCA_024606505.1 Aquila spilogaster
TCAATATTTTTCTGGATTTCATTCATTTTCTTAATTGCTAGCTGTTTCCCCTTCATCTGCTGAGTATAGAATCGGCACGCAGATTCACTTCAGTGCAGGATGGGAGAAAGGCAGCTTATTAGTATACACGTATTTAAAAACACAGCCACCACTAGCAACAAAAATACAAGATAATCTTCCTGAGGGGTGAAAACCTCACTGAGAATGCAGTTTAAGCACTCAGTATCAGGATCTTCTCCTGAAAGCACCACTCCAAAGCTTAACAAATGTTTCTTTAAGTACTCCAACTGACCAAATTTTTAGCTTCTATGCAACAGATGTTCTACCTAAATGTGGACAGCCAGAGCAGGAAAGCTGTCGGTGCTTCCTAGCCTAATGCGTAACTCATTTCCATAGCTGACAAACGATTTTAGAATGCATTAATTTGAAAGAAGCACATTCAGAGAAAATAAGTTGCTAAATTCATTTGTGTCCAAGCCCAAAGATTACACTTTGCAGCAGAGAACTCGTTTAGCAAAGAAAACGCTGAAACAAATTACACAACAAAAGCAATATTTAACTAACAGGTTAAAAAAATAGTAGCATTAAATCAAAGGGCAGACAGTATGATCCAAGAATTTACTACAACAGATTTAGCGATTACATTATCTATATACCTATTTCCATCACCCAGCTATAATTTTAACTAGCCGTTGCATATAAAGCTCTTCAAATTACTTTAAGTAGTTTCAAATCCAAGAACATTCCCTTCTAAGCACACATAAATGCTCCTTAAAAATATTTCTAGATTGATATTTATTATCTGAGCATAACTAACCTGCAAATGTTGTAGCTTTCTACTTTCAAGTGAATTTTCAGACCGTCTCAACTACGAGTATGGAAGGACACAGAAATTTGAACGGTTTTAAAACAATAACAAATTATCTCGGCTTTGATGTCACTTCCTCTGAAAAAGCAGGCTTGTCACAAACTATTTTGTTCATTGTTTACTAAAAGAGGAAACTGGGAGCCCTGGATTTATAGCAAAGCACTAACAGCAGAAAGCAGGAAAAATGGAACCGTGTTTACCTAAGCCTTCGTTTTGCAAGACTTTTGGAGCATATCCGTTCCATACTGCTTTGAAGATTCAGCAGGGCTGTTATTGCTTGCTTTAAGCACTCCTTATCCTCTTCATCCTCACTTTTTTCTTCGAGTTGCTGTGAACATTGAAAGTCAGATACAGTAAGTATGACAAGCATTTTGGTACGCACGAATCCCAAAGTTTGACCTAGGAAGAACAAATCCAACTACGTGATTTTGCATGTTCCTGTTTGCTGTTAAAATTAACAGAATAACCAGGTGCATTACTGATACAGGCAAGAGAGACAACTCTCTATTAAGAGCTCAATCTCAGTTAAGACAAGAGCAGAAGTCACCAGTCCCCCATACACAGACAAACTCAGGCACACATTTTTACCTCAAAACTACTTTGGTTCACTTTTCATCTCCAAAGAAGAACCCTTCAGAAGTGCCACCTCTTAAAAGGAGTGAGGGAGGAAGGAGATTCACTTATGTGCTATCCTACAGCATGAGATCAAACACTATTTGTAGCAGGTATGAGATGAGTTTTTGGAACACAACCATCAGACCAACAACTCTTGTCCCTCCTCCACCCAGCAATTTATCAAGACTGCTAGTGCAGCAAAGGATCGAGTTGTCTTTATTAGAGCAAGAGTATTCTGCTGGCTTGTGTTCAGCCTGTTGTCCGCCAGGACTTGTGACTTTTTCATGGAAAAATAAAGGGGAAGAGATAGGGAGAAATAACCGGAGGGATGGTAGGTAGAAGTGTTCTTCCATGATAGTCTGACTGTTCATCAGAAAAAGGGGCATCTCACTATGGCCAGCTTGTAAAACCAAAGTACATAAAGTGTCTGTGCGAGTACACAACTACACTGATGCCTCTGTTTACTAACACGGCTTTCCTTAAAAGGACAAAGCAACGTATTTATAAATTATAGCTACAGTAAAATGATTATTACTAATATCCTGTACCTAACTACAGCTGTGACATGAGTTGTACAGAAAAGTTCTACTACGTTTTTATACTTGAACATTTATACTTCCATTTTAAATCACGTAGTCTACAGATTATAGTGTTTCATGTTATAGTCAGTGAAAAAAAATCATTGCCTACAGCTGTGGCTTAGACATAAAACCTTGTTATCTCATCAATTATTTACAGCATTAATGGGTTTCAGACTACTACACCACCAAGAATTGGCTCCACACAACTGAAAGATTTATTTTGGCAGGAGAGGTAAAAGTAAAGTGGTATACATCAGATTAACAGACATCCTTGGAGATAGTACAACTGTGCCATTTGCTTCTGGGGGGACCATAAGAATAGTTGTCTAAAATCCAACTAAATACAACACATCTACTACTGACATTTGAATGTGCCAGCCAATGTCGTTATGTTTTTCCCTGACCAGAGTTCATTATTCAGTGCAACAGCTGTCAATGCCACACCACCCTTTATTTGCATTTTTTAGCCATAGTGATAACCACAGCCATTTATTCTAGGCAGCTTTGGTTCACGAGAACCATCTGCCATACTCTCACCCTGAACAGCATTAGCCACAAGCGCCTAATCATGAGACAAGCACTAAAACAACAGAACAGCACAGCATTTGCTTCCAGAAAGCTCTAAGTGAATATATCACTCCAAGCAGGAATAGTCCACCTTCATCGTATTCTGCTCTCTGGATTTAACAAGCAGGTAGCATCTTCCCTTTACTTCAGTTGTGCGGATCACCTGCGTTGAGAAAGGATCTCAGACAAATGAAGCAGATGCAGCAACGAAAGCAGAAAGCCTGAAAAAAAGCTAAGAAAAGAAGTATAACCTCCTTTGAGATTTTACACCATTCCCACTCAAGAGCTCAAAGAAGGCTCTTTGTCTTGAGCAATGAATTCAATATCCAAACCAAACAGGGAGAAGAAAGTACCCTCGCATAAAGCAGAATAGAAATGGTCCACGTTGGATATTAGGAAGAATCTCTTGGAAAGAGCAGTGAGGCACTGGCACAGGCTGCCCAGGCAGGTGGTGGAGTCACTCCCCAGAAGGGTTCAATATGTGGAGATGCAGCACTGAGGGACATGGTTAGTGGGCATGAAGCGGATGGGCTGATGCTTGGACAAGATGATCTTAGTGGTCTCTCCGATGTTAATGAGTCTATGATCCTATATTCCAAAACGAGAACGCTTTTGAAACTTGGAAAATCTAAAAACAAACACCATAATATTGCAAAGGTAGGCTAACGTGTGTAGGGGAAGAGTTAAACCAAACAGGCTAATATATTCAAGAATATTCTCAGTGCAGTGCCTTATGCCAGAGTACCCAGACAAACAACTGCCTGCATGCTTTATTCAGAAATCTACTAGTGCAGATTAATATTTGTTACTGCAAAGCATGGTACTCCTACACTGAGTTAATCAAAGAATTGTTTGAGTTGGAAGGGACTTTTAAAGGTCATCTTGTCCAACTCCCTTGCAGTGAACGGAAACCTACAGCTTGATCAGGTTGCTGTGAGCCCCATCCAGACTGACTTTGAATGCCTCCAAGGATGGGGCACTGACCACCTCTCTGGGCAACCTGTTCAGTGCCTCACCACCCTCAGTGTAAAAAACTTCTTCCTTGTATTCAATCTAAATCTCCCCTCCTTTAGTTTGAAACCATTTCCCCTTGTCCTATCACCATAGACCCTGCTAAAATGTCTGTCCTCTTTTTTCTCGCATCCCCTTTTAGATACTGAAAGGCTGCTCTCAGGTCTTCTCTTCCCCAGGCTGAACAGCCCCAGCTCTCTCAGCCTGTCCTCATAGAGGAGGTGTTCCATCCCTTGCATCATTTTTGCAGCCCTCCTCTGGATGCGCTCCAACAGGTCCACGTCTCTCCTGTACTGAGGACTCCACATTTGGACGCAGTACTCCAGGTGAGCTCTCACAGCACAGAGCAGAGGGTCAGGATCACCTCCCTCGCCCTGCTGGCCACGCTTCTTTTGATACAGCCCAGAATACAGTTAGCCTTCCATCCTGCTGCCAGGGCACATGGTTGGCTTGTGTCCCACTTGCCATCCACCAGTACCCCCAGGTACCCTGTGTTTTTTGATCTGAGGAGCCCAGGATTGGACACAGTATTTCAGATGTGGCCTGAACAGGGCAGAGCTGAGGGGACACAGCCTAGCAGCATCCCTATACTCCTCCCAGGGCACTTGTCTCTGCCCTCACTGCCTGTGCATTTTTTTCTTCGTCTCCAGTTTGACCAGCAAGTCCCAGTTCAGCCATACCGATCTCCTGCTGTGCTTTTCTGACTTCCTACACCTGGGAATGGGGAGCTCTTATATCCTAAGGAAGGCTTCCTTAGAGATCTGCTAGCTCTGCACTGCTCCCTTGTCCTTGGGGACAGAGTCCCAGGGGATTTTATTGACTAACTCCCTGAAGATGCTTTTTGAAGTAATTTTCCTCCATTTACAAAGATTTTGGTGTTCATCAGAGAAATCCAGAAGTAAACTGCACGTTTGTATAGCAGTGGCTAAGAAAAAGCAGTTGTTTTAACAACAACATTTCTCCCTCCCGAGCCAATGGAAGCAACCCATTTTTCCAACTGTATGTACAAATTCAGCCTCAGTTCAATTATTATAACTATGCTCCAGGTTTACTATTTAGAAAGCAGCATGTAGGAGCATGAATTATAGGCAGACCAACACAAACGGCAAATCATAAGGTGCTCTAAAGACATTCCTCTGGAACAGAGAAATGAAACCTGAAAGTTTCATTTTCCGGCCTTATCTAATTACCATGAATTGTTATCAAAAACAGTTCTTAGTCAAAACTAAGCTAAAACTGCAGCTATGTCGTTCACGTTACCACTGACCCTCAGACACTGGAAGAAGAGGCTATAGAAAGTGGAATGGCAACACTGGAAATGCTTGCGGATTTCTCTGCAAGTCTCACTGATTCTTCTGTAGATGTGCAGTGCCCCCTAACGAATGAATCAGACAGATGCTAAGAAGCACAATTTCCTTTAAGTATCGCCTCATGTGAAGAACACCACATTACAGGAAAGAGGTGTGAACTTCTGGTTATCTGGAGTAGTATTATAGCCATTATTACATTCTTAATAACCTCATATGGAAAACATTTGCTAATCAAAATTATTTATTAATTTTATAAGTGTAGTACACCGATTGCTCCAAACTAATCAAGGAACACAAGCTTGAAAAATAGACTGCCTATGGAAAATGTCTAATAAAGATAAGCGCTTTACATTCTAGGCAGCACACATTGAAAAGATATCAAGAAGTGGAAGATGGGGTGTTTTCCTGCATAATACAAGGACTGGGTGATATTTATAAAGCCAAAATAAAAGGAAATTCCAAACAGATACAAACGAGATCCTTCTTCTACGCTGCAAATTCAGACTACAGTCCTTTCTCTTAGCCTGCCAGGGACACATTCATGCAGAAAGACAACGAATGAAAAAATATCTACATATGATGATAACATGCAAACACAGCAGTACTAGTAAGTGTCATGAGGGGTATAAATGCTTGTACTTCAGGGCTTACCTCGCGATCTAGACTGCTGCTTCCCTAGGAAACTAATCTACATCACTGCAATTTGTGAACTACAAGTTCCCTGATCCATCTGAGATGAGACCACATGTAAAAGACAACAGCACAGAGGAGGCAGACAACCTGAACCCTCAGAGACTCAGTAAAACATCTGGAGAGCTGGCAAAGGAAACCTGATCTGTAGTGCCTCCTCACTGCCTTCTCTGTAGTGTAATGCTACATAAGCAAGCAACTCAACATCCATGGCAACTTGAAGCATGCCGACATCACTTACTCCAGCTTCTGTTCTAGTGCCTCATCACTTTCTGCAGTGTTCCACGTGAACGAGGGACTGACGGAAAGGTAATCCTGAACCAGATCTTCTGTGAGCAGAGATAAAAACAAACGGGGCTTCTCCTCTTACAAATGCAGGCTGATCAATTTGCTAACACTCCGCTATAAAACAATTCTAGAAGCCAGTTTTCTTAACAGAACTGATTTCCTGAGAGCTCCCTCTGCCTTTACAATTCCTCCAAATGATTACAATTCAGCCCAAAGCAGCAGCATTCTGGGAAAAACGTGCTTTCAAATCCAGAGATCTCTTTAGTATTTAGAACCCAATGGGAAATCATCTGCAAAATCAAGTGGGGAAAATCACAGGTGACACTACATTTCTGGAAAGGCAAATGGTCTACAAGGCACTTCACAGCTGAAGCGTAAAGGAAACTCAGTATTCCTGAACGTGCATCCACAGCTGTAACGTACTGATTTCAAAAGTCATTTTTCATTCATATAAACACAGACAATTTTGAGCACAGTGCAATAAAAATACGCATACATGTAACTTTATTTAGATTTGCATTATAGCATGAAGCTTATTTCCAATAACAGTGGAAGAACTTAACGTATTACCAAAATAACAGTAAAATCTTATTCTCCTCCCAAAATGCATTAGTTAGGAATTCTCACTTTAATTTCAAAACTTAGATTAAACTATGTAGTCTTACATAAACATGTCCTACATCAAACCCCAGATACCAGGTAATTGTTTCCAAAAAGTCCAGCGTTTTCTTGGAGGTATATAATGATAAACAGAAGCAAAAAAGCCTTTGTCTTATTTCACATCAAGTCTTAACTCTCCGTGTCAAAATGTGCTCAGCCCACTGATTGAGTAAAGCGTGAAAACAGAGGAAAATATGCATCATCTCAACTTTACTACAGAAGTCCCAGTGCTTGCACAGCTGGACTACACAGCTTAAAGTAGATCTGCAAGGTACATGGAAGGTATCAAACTCCACTTGAGTCCAAAAGAACAACACAGTTTGGGTTAAAGAAAAGCGTGACAGAAAGGAATTGCTGCTTTGTTTACTTGATATGGATGCTCTTATTGGGGCAGGGAGACAGTGCGTAGGAATTAAAATAAATCTGCATCAGGAATAAATTACACTACACTGAAGTGTTCTTTTTCAAATTAGGATGGCCACTGAGCGAAAGTCAGGAAGAGCTATTCAGAAATATATATCACACAGAAGTCTGTCAGGTGACGTTTCTCACCACTTCAACACTTCAATGCTCCCATAACAGATGTCACATGCCAGTCTGCCATCAGCGTTCTCACGAAAGGGTAAGGCCTGCTAGAAGACTGTATTTCAGATTAGGTCTGCTCAAGCTTTATTGCAGTTTGCAATATTTCAGTGGAGAGCTGTTCAGCTGGAAAGAGTAGATTTTGCTTTGGGGTATTGTTATTTACTTAATTTGTTTTAAAATTGCAAAGGAAGGGTTTCATGTACATGAGCAATTCTCACCATTGGGCTTACACAACCAACATTTACTTCAGCAAGGAATAGGTATGAAAACGAAGCCTTGTTTTCAAACAAGCTTCTTGATGTTCTGGATTTCCCAAACATCCAAACTTTTTGCAGGCAATTAACTGCCATATATGCATTTTAAATGCCAAGATTTCATTACTTGAAAAATGGCTACTTGTTTACAGAAGGCCTTCTCAGAGTACGTACTCTGCATTCTCTGAAAATATGTACGTTTTACATATGCTGACATCTCTTCCACAACAGATTCATTACCTTTCTGCAACAAACGTACAAGTTCACATAAATCCTTCCAGAGCCTTCATGCTCTGTAATTCTTTCTTACTGTCACTTTGGTTTGTCTTAGAATTATCAGCCAACTTGAACAATCCATTAGAAATTTAAAAGCATAATTTAAGTTGATAACAATCAGATCTGTATTTGAAATAGCAGAAAATATTTACCTATGTGCTTCCACACTTGTATTTGAGCTCTTCTACTTTCTTCCCCAAAATTTTCCATCACAGTAAAGGCAGTTCAGACTGAAAACATCTTTCTTTCCTCTTTCATAACTCCAAAGTAGACTGAAATCTACTTTTACTGTTCCAACACAACTCAAGTCTGATTCTTGCCAGCTAAGTCTGCAAGGCCATGAGCTCAGCTGGATAGCACCCTTCTCTGCATAAAAGCATATTAATTTCTGAATGCTACTCTGGATGAATTCACAGTTTCAGAGATCATTCTGGGTAGGAACGGTAGAACCCTGTTAATTTAAGGAAAGATTAACAAAAAATAGCAGAGGAAGAGAGGGACAAACAAGACTCCATCTGTTGACTTAGTCCACAGAAACCACAAACACAGCATGTTGTAAGAAATAACAAACAAATAATACATCTTCCCATCAGCTCCTGCTGATAGTATCAAAGTGCTGACAGAAAACTTAGACCTTTAATGCTGGAGAACTACAAGGGCTGCTCCAAAAGTAATGCCTCCCATTTTATTACGTTGGCCCATGACATCAGAGGCCAAAACACCCAACAGTGGATGTGAGCACACTGAGGCAGCAGTCGGTGCGTTTCAGCAGTGGCGACAGCAGGTCACATCCACTGGTGCAGATTTGTACGAGTGCAGCATGCAGGCTCCTGTTTCTCGCTGGTGAAAATACACAGCTAATGGTGGTTACTGTGTTGAAAAAGAGTGTTTTGTAGCTGAGAATTTGCTCCATCAAATAGTGTTATTGTGCTCTTTGTATCTGTTGCAGTTTCCATGGAAAGAAACAGGAGGCATTAATTTCAGAGCGACCTACGTATATCCTCTCCACTGCAATAAATGCAAATGGAGAAAGCATGCTGGTAGTGAGGCTAAATCCCCACCTCCATGTCCAAAAACATTTCTGCTGAAAAAAAAAAAAGACAAATAAAGTTTCAAATGCAGATCTATCGTTGTCTGAGGATCTGCCATTTCTACAGAAGGTCACAGAAATCAAGGCAGGAAAAAAGGACAGGGAAACAGGCTACTACTGCGATTAAAAAGATAACACTACAAGTTTGCCAAGGACTGTATTATGACTGCCGTAGTTACAAAAACTAATGACAACTTACAGGTGTTGAAAGTCCCAGCTAGAATAAGTTCCCTTCTGTGCAGTCTTGTATTGATTCCTTGTGTCAGAACTTTCATTTAGAAGGAAAAATACCAAAATTTGTCCAAGTTCCTATCATACATTTGCCTAGTCTCACAAAGTTTGGCTATGGGTGTTCAGCTTGAATTGCTGCCATGTATGATGGAGCTACCCTACCATCATTAGTAGCTGTCACTGAGAGCTGGGAATTGATCATCAGCTCCAGAAGGCAGTCTGCGCACTACAGCTTTCCTAGTTCACAAAGTCCCAGGCAGATTTGCCCTGCAGGTACTCCTAGAAGATGGATCAGAATGTAGGGCACTGGAACTCTGAACGTAAATGCGTAAGTGAAAGAAGTCAGACAGTAGTTAGTGTTGCACTTGATTTCTCCAAAGAGGGCATCACCCTGATAAGGAGATTATGGCCCAGTGCCAGTGTACTCCCTGCTCCATGGGACCAAAGTGCAGCATTTGTTGGTCTGGCAGCAGAATGGCAGTAACACTGCACAAGCAGCACTCAGCAGCACAGTAAGTAGAGCAAAGGGAAGAATTTTACTTCCAGCTCTTCTGAGATTTTATTCAGCTTTTGTAGTAAAGCAATTTTAGTAGAATGGAGAAAATACTCTACAAGGCAATTCCTTCTCATTAGAAAGTTTCCTTCAAATGGAAGTCTGCTTTTCAAAAGCCCAGACACATCTAGTTCAAAAAGACAACACCAAGACAACAGAACATCACAGCTCCATTACACGTGGCTGCCACCAACGAATGAAGCGATAGGCATGCCAATACATGCATCTCAGATACACACATAGTCCATCAGAAATACCACAGTTAAACAGACAGAAAATATATTCTGGGTAATTTTTTCAATTAAGAAGTTACTGCAGAGAGACCCATTAGTAACCATGTTTGTGGGAAAACTGTGCACGCATATATGACAAAGTTTTACTTTTCCCTTATCTCCCTCCTTTGGCTGTCACACACACAGCTGACTTGGAGGCCAACCCTCCAGCATTTAAAGGAGAAAAGCAAGAGAAACATCATCAAGGCAACCACACAGAGCTACAGAAGAACTACAGAACCTCATTTACCTGCATGCACCTCCAACTCCCACCATGGGAACAAGTTCATTACCTGAGTAACACTACAGAAATAATTTAAGTCCTCACTATAACTTAAGTCTTAGACTCATAGATTCACACGCTAAACTTTTTCACCTGCTGTCACATTCCAGGAAGCCACCTCACACTTGAGACCAATTTTGACATCACCCCATCTTTTGTCCTCCCAGACACTCATACACCATGCAGCCCCTATCACCCACAGTTGCGTCAAGCCACTTGTCCTCCCCAACAGGTAAGGTGTCAGCTGTTGCAGAAACACAAAATTGCACATTATCCTTAACAGAAATAAAATAAATTCATTCCCATCTGCAGTTAAGTATACAAATACATCTAAAACAGTAACACTTTTGCTCTTACTTTTACTTTCAAAACAATATTGTACATACAAGCTACTGTGCTTGGAAAGAAGCGCACCAGACTACAGAACCTATTAATTACACTGCTGGCTCTAAATATAAGCAACACAGACAGTATTTCAGGACAACGATCCGTAATTGCAGACATTGGAAAAACTCAGCAGACTGCCAAAGTTCAACCTATTAGGACTCAGCAATTCTCCACACCACGGTAATGCAGCCCAGGTACAGACTGGATCACAAACTGACTTCATTATGTGTTATTACAGAATCAGTGAGGTTGGAAAGGACCTCCAAAATCATCTCATCATGTCCAAGCCATACACCTACCACCTCTATTGTCCACTAAACCACGTTCACCAATGTCTTTCTTGTAGTGAGGAGCCCCAGCACTGAACACAGCACTCGAGTTGCGGCCTCACCCGAGCTGAGTACAGGGGGATGATCACCTCCCTGCTCCTGCTGGCTGCACTATTGCTGATACAAGCCAGGATGCCAATGACCTTCCTGACCTGGGCACACTGCTGGCTCATGTTCAGCCAGCTGTGAGCTCACACCCCCAGGATCCTTTTCCTCCTCACTAGAGGAAGGGTGGCTTCTTACCTTGGAAGACCCTGCCAAACCAGACTATTCTTTTAAAGTTACATTAATATAGTGAAAGAGGAAGACAAGAAAAAGTTTAATTGAGGAGTACTTCCACTCAACTGAACTGACAGTCAGTAAAGAGTAGCAAGTTATTTAAGAACAGCACTTGAAAAAAAGTAAAAAACACAAAATGTTATTGTTGAAATGGAAGCATCCTGCAAACTTAAGCTTATTATAGCTAGAATTCAATGCTAAAAATACTTGTTAAGAGACAAGAAATTTCCATTCTTAAGCCATAGTAGCCACGTCTGTACTTGAGTAAATAACTCTCTCTCTGGTTTTCCAGGAAGTATTATTTTAACCGAAGTTCATATATGCTTTGAGACAAAAATTAGAGTAATCTTCCATTTACCAAAAGGACGGGAAGAACATCGCATGTGCACACAAATTTACAGCATCTCAAACAGTGCCCAGTTCAATTTTAAAATCTTGCAAGCATCTTTAGTAACTCACGGTCAGGAATATTGCAGTATCTGCACCGCTCCATATTACAGTTATGAGTTCCTTTCTAGAAAAGCCCATTCAAAGTATCTGCAAATTTGCACAAAGGCACAGTCTCACAAGAAGCTGTGATTTTATATGCTCAGTTTCTTACATAAACGTGTGGGGATTTTTAGGCTTTTTGAAGGAGAGCTTCAGTCACAGGCTAATTTTCCAACAAAGTTACAGCAAGGAGCTTCAGCCAAAAATAGCATGTGTATTTGTGTGCTCCTGGTGCCCTGCCAGACTTCAGGAGGGCTTTAGTTTCTAAATAAGATAAACATCGGTGGAGAGAAATAGAATTTTTTTGTAGTCTGCATCGTTAGCAGGTAACTTTGAGATGCATTTTAAACAGGTAACTTCAAAGTGTGAAGATCAGACAACACGTTCAAAGAAAACTGCTAAGCCCTTCATCCTTCAGAATCTCATATTCAAGAGAAAACTTTTTCACTACATACAGTATTCTGCCAATATTTTGTTTCCTCGTCTCGAGAGATCCCTTTCTGTACCACGTAATTCAATTATTCATAGATAAACTTACCAACACTAAATCAGGTTTCTTACCGTACAAAATAATTCAATACAACCTTGTGCCAATGAAATGGCAGGGTTATACAACTGAACAATTCCCCAAGTACCCTTCTGCAGCAATTTAGGCCATTTTTAAATACAACCAAGCTGGAACCTGTCTGAAGATTCTAGATGTAAGAGCAAAAATTGCCAGCAGAAACTATTTGAGGCAGGTATTCATATGCTGTGTGCATATATGTACTGACAGATGAAACTACTGCCATGAAAGCCACTGTCTCAATTCACATGCACTTACTGTCCATCACTGTCTATCACATGCATCCCATCTGACAGATCACAACAAAGAAAGCCTGTGAAGTTATTACCACACGCTGAACAAAATCCAACTCAACAGTACCATATCTACTGGGAATAAAGGGAGAGAAGGGAAGAATTTCATATAAAGCACAGGTACGGAGTTGTGAAATGACCAGTAACCTTCTGGGGCTGGGCTTATTTGAGAATCCAGTTTGCCCTACAAGAGATGAAATACGAGCTGTTCCTCCCTCCTTCCCAGGCGCATACATCCTCTTTCCTCCACTGAAATCACCAATGGCAAGAGGTAACACAGGATGCTTGTGTTTCAGGTAGCATTAATTTATGCCATGTCTACTATATAAGACAACATCACATTCATGTAGAAGCACACAAAGCAATGAGGTAGTGCATTTTAAGACTATACAATAGAAGCACAAACAGAGGGATCTTATTTGTGTAGGCCTCTTTAATACAAAACGCAGACAAGCTGCATCACACCTCCCTTCCAATGAACAGTCAGAAAAGGAAATGTTTAATATGTTAAAGATATCTGAAAAACTGGAACAAACCCATAAGCTACACAAACAGATCGAGTGGAAGTTTAAAAAAAAATAAATTAAGTTATACAGATGAGCTACATGCTAAAATTGTACTTTTAGACCTAAATCGGTAAAGATGGTGCTCAGAGTGCATCTACAGTTTTAAAAATGACCTACTTGGTTATCTCTCAAGACAACAAAATAAACATTCACATTTTCCTTCTCACTTCTGAGCCAAACTACCTCACCTAATTAACATGCAGTTTGAAACACTGTATCCCTTAGGAATTAAGATTAAGTCAATATGGAGATTCTTCTTGAAGGGTTTACTCATAATGCTCATAAGACTATTATTCAATGCCAATTAATTAATCACTCCTAAAAAAACCCTTCCATATCTATTTCCTATACATGTGTATACTATCCAGTCTTTACTGTTACCATACCAATGTGAGGTCTCATTGCAAAAAATTCAACCAAGCCTTTCTGGGAAGGAAGGATAACACTTGTGTACCCACCTATCATGGGATATGCACTGCAAAGTCACTATTTCATGAGAATAAAGTCTGAATAAAAGATCTTACTGCAGTCTTAAATGTACAAAATGACAGCGCGAGAAAGACTTGATCATTTTCTGTGATACAGTCATACGCCACTACCTTTCACCATTTAACATTCCAAGAACATCAGTACCTATATCCCTATTGATTTCTGATTTAATACTGAATTGATAATTCAACACAAAAAGCATTAGCAGATGTAAAACAGTTCAAGTACACATGAGAACATATAGCCTGCCTTTCATTCAAATTATTTAAATGTAAAAAGTTTTACATCTAACTGATCCCACAAAGTTCTAGCATCCAATATGGAGAATGATGAAAAACATTCAGAGTGACACAATGTTCTTACTTTTAGTAGCTCAAAATAATGAAGACAGTGGTAAACAGGGGCAAGGAGCAGCCGGGGTAGAACATACTGAACGGCTTCTTTAAAGCCTTCACCTATTGACTAGAAAAGAAATAAGTTTCAGTCTTAAAACAACAAATGTATTGAAGCAACAATATGATGTAAGAAAAACAGTAATAATAATGCTTGCTAAAAAGAAAGTTACCTGTAAATAAAATGCTGCTCCTGGCTTCGATAATTGACTTAGAAAATGATCGTGAAAACCAGGTCGCAAAATATCTTGTGCATATGATTCATATGGATCAAATGCTAGTTCCTATGAAGAAATACAAAACTGATTCAATAACTAAACTTATTTCTGAAACAAAATACATACGCTACGCTGGAGAGATTTGTCTACCTACTTATTCTAAAACGTAGAGATGAATCAGTACTGTTAAGATTTATGCAAACAGACTCATGGAATAATTCAGGTTGGACAACCTCTCTGGAGCTTAGCTGGATATGGCTGGCTTTCTGGGCTGCGAGGGTACATAGCCGGCTCGCGTCCAGCTGCTGCCCACCAGTACCCCCAGTTTATTCTTGGCTGGGCTGTGCTCTATCCTTACATCCCCCTGCTTGTACTGATTAGCAGGGGTTGCCACAACCCAGGTGCAAGACCTTGCACTTGGCTTTGCACTCAAGTCTCATGATGTTCTCCTGGGCCCACTGCTGGAGCCTGTCCAGGTCACTCTGAATGGCATCCCATCCACTGGGCGTGTTGACTGCACCACACAGCTTGGTGCCTTCCTCAAACCTGCTGAGTTTACACTCAATCCCACCGCTGATGTCACTGATGAAGGCAATAAAGAGCATCGGTCCCAGTACTGAACTCTGAGGGACACCACTTGTCACTGATTTCCATTTGGACAGTGAACCACTGACCACCACTCTCTAGATATAATCTCACAACCAGTTCCTCATCCATCAAACAGTCCACCTATCAAATCCGTATCTTTCCGATCTGGAGAGAAGGATACTGTGGGGGACCTGTCAAAGGCCTTACTCAAGTCCAGATAGATGACATCAGTTCTCAGTGACCTGTAAGAACCTCCTGAACTACTTCAACCACAATAACTTGTCCTCCCAGCAGATGTCAGCATGGTTATTCTCCCAGAAGCAACAGGGTCTGCAGTAATGAGGTAACTACTTGCTTAAAGAAGGCTTTGGTCAGTTTTTGATTGGTAAATCTTTACAGGAGCAGCTCAGCCACAACATTCCTTTTGAAGACCTTCCTCTGTGATTTCCTCCATCTGCAAGCTTTGGTCTCCACTCCCTAGCAAGCCTAGTGTAATAGCCCCTCAGGACACCTGCTGGCAAAGAACCCTTGCTTCATTTTTCTGTTGAAATCTAGTCACAGGGTTGTTGTTGGTTTTGGTCTTTTTTTTCCACCCTGCGCTAACTGAAGATTAAACAGCCTACAAAGACTGAAGACTAAAGACTATAGTCTTTATAGTCTTTAGAATATACATATTCTAGAGTGAATGCACTCTAGAAAAATGGGCTGTCTACTTATGACTGGGGGAGGGTTAGAAGAAGAGTTAAAAATCTGAAGAAAGGCAGGTTGAACAGACGTGCACTTAGAACCTACATGAAAATCTTTAAAACACATGTGATTAACAACAGCAACAAAAAAACTGACACTCTCTTACCTCAGCCATATCTTCAAAACAGCTGCCTACTAATGGATGAGGACTACCTTCATCTGTCATTTCAACAGTGTCTTCTATGTGACCCAACAACTTTACGCTAAGTTCGTGAATGTCTGATATACGACTAAATATATTTTCAACATCCTGCAAAGCAACAGAAACAGACAAAAAATCAGCAAAGAATTGGACACAATTTGAGATAAAATGTCATGTGCAAAGCAACTCTGCTACAATATGAGAATTAAGCATTTCCTTAATCAGAACAAGATTTTATAATCAATACTGTGTAGCTTTTTACATAGAAAATCATAGCACTTATTTTTAAAACAATGTCCTTGTGTATGTATGTATAAAAATATAAACATTTACAATGAATTTAACATGGCAGAGAGCATTGACCAACCTTAAATTAGTCCTGCAAGTGAATATATAAAACTGAATGGTTTCTTCTACAGAAAGATGTTTCCTCACAAGCATTCCTTTGCAATTCACATTTCAGAACTCAAGGGAAGTGGTTTCTCTGCTATGGATATGTTAAACTGGACAATAGTTAAGTTCTATAAATATTCACCTAGATTTATACATAATGTTATACATATGTATACTTTTTTTTAAACACAACACTTACATGAGATGAAAACAGTTTGGAGTTGGAGGCATATGGCTCTCTAAAGACTCTGATAATGAGATTAAGTTCCCTTATATATTGCCGAACCTCTGCCATAAATGACTTCACTAGGTCGTAATAGGTTTGCTCCCCTGAAGTGGAGGGCTCCTCATCAGATAAAGTTAGTGCACTTAAATCTTCTACATCCTGATGGAACATATCCATTAACACCTAGGCAGCAAAGAGGGAGAAAGCCATAAAGGGACACGAACTTCTTTTCAAAATCTACCAATAAGTTATCAGAACATAAAATTATTCTTTCCACTAAATCAAACTCATCAGCAGCAGTGTTTGTACACATCGTTCTGCAATTGGTTGAGCATTACGAAAGCAACGTGCACCGTTACGAATTTGCAAGTCATTATTTGCAGTGGAAATTTCTGAAGAATCCTGTCACCCAGGCCAGTCTCAGCATGTTTCAGAGCATGGTCCTTAAAATCAATCATCATTCTAAGAGTTCTATGAAGTACAGAGATGTTAGCATTTAGTCATGTTCAGTAATACTGAATAAGTCTACACAATCTAAGATTCTGAAGATGCAGTATTATTAGGAAGCGTGTGCATTTTGGCTCTTCACCTTTGGCTTTAACAGAAAGCCATACGTGATTTTAACTCAGAACCCGTTATCTGTGATGAATACTGGCCTGCCCACACATTGTTTTGTTTTCTGTCCCTAACAGCTCTTCAGTTCTGTTGAACTGGACCCACAAGGAATGGCACCAGATTCAGAAAAAGCCAGTGGTTTTGTTGCAGAACTACACAGACAAAAGGACCCCTAAGAACTACCAGAGGCCACAATTAATACAAGTGAAGTTTACCAAACACAAGTAATTAGTACATCAAACTTTATAAGTGAAAGATTAAACTTAAATTGAAGAACAATTTAAATGCAAAATAAACATGTTCACTGCAAATTAATAGAGGCATTCTAATCTGATGTATCTTTGGCAAAAAGAAAATCTGAAGAGTCCCACACACAATCTAAAACAACATAGCCTAAGAACAAGCCAGAAGAAGATGTGGTTCAACACGCAAGATGACTCTGCTCTGGGTCAGGCAGATGGGACAGTACTTATAAACAAACCTGCTGCCCAGAGCTACACCCCTTCCAGGAAGCCACAGAGCCTATCAAGCAATCCACGTGAACTTCAAAATAAATGAGAACTTAAGCACTGCTTGCCAGCATCCCTTCCCAACAGATGGAGGTGAAGTCACAGCAAACTACGCCTGCTGCTGCAGGCTGACATGATAGCAGTCAGTCACCAAAAAGATGGAGGAAAAGACTGCAGGATCAAAGCTGTAAATACTCCTTTGAGTACCATGAGGGAAGCCTAACACAGTAAACACAAACTCAGGTTTTTAAAATGGCAGAAAACAGAAAGAAAAAGTGTTTCTCAAAATAATTATAGAACTGGAGATCAAGAATTAAGCTTCTGAAGGAACCACAACCACCAACGTGACATTTACCCTGGTGTTTACCAAAGAAGTTTTCCTTCTAGAAAAGTGTCTGCGACATGCTTTAAAGAAGACATGCCAGTTAGCCAAGCTGTTGAGTATTAATGTTGGATAAATGAATCACAGAATGGCTTAGGTTGGAGGGGACCTTGAAGATCATCCAGTTCCAATCCCCCTGTGGCAGGCAGGGTTGCTGACCACTAGATCAGGCTGCTCAGGAGAACTAACTATCATGCAGAAGAATACTTGGGGATTTGAAAGCACAAGAGATGGTCTAGTAGGTTCATTCAACTCTAATATTGGAATACCGACCTAGAGTAGACAATCTACAACCAGGTCTTGTTCTAAAGCCCTCAAGTATACACAGGTCTAGCAGGGAAGGAAACGGGCACAGAACAGGTGCTACACACCTTGGTGTTAACCACCTTCCGAAAGTAGAACAATGGACATTTTACACTTCCGAAGACAGACCCTAAGAAAAGGTGATGCATCCTTTAAAGCCAATAAATTTACAAGGAACTCAGATTATAAGCAGAACCCTAACTAATTCTGGGGAATGGAACATTACAGAACCACTACTGTGTGCCACTACATTGAGTAACTAAGTATTCAAGGAGGCACTAACATTTATACATTTCACAGACGCAGTTCTAGTGCATGCTAAAGCTAGAAGATTCCAGACTGTATTCACAAGGCAGTATTTCACTTCTGTGAAAACCACAGGGACTAAACAAAAGCAACTATATCCCAGACGCTGAACTTAACTTAAGAGCATTCAGAAGCACGAGCAGACAGTCAAATAAAAATAGCCTGCATTCTAATGCAGGTGATGTTGTTTTGTGTGTGGTTTCGTTTGCTCTGTGGTTTATTTCTTTTTAAGCAAAGTAGAATTTTTCAGATGGACAGGTGGCACAAAGAGAAGCGCGAAAGCGTTTGGAAAAAGAGACATAAGGAGCCAAACTGTTACGGCTGCTTTGTTTAAAAAAATTAAAAACAAGCAGAACGCGCACACGGGCAGCAGGAACCTAAAGGTCCTTGATGTGACTGGAAAAGAAAACATCTCGGGAATACCTGTCAATGGCTTGTTCCACCGAGACAGTAAACCAACATGCCCACTTCAGAGCTTCCAAAAGTTTCTTCTACGTACATGCTAAAAAGATTTACTCCAATGTACAAGTGCCCAATGCCGTTTCCAAATTAGCCTCTTCTACCCACCACCACACCTGCCGAGGATATAAGACACATGTAGCAACAGCACTGTTCCTATTCTATATTCAAGCACACGCCTCCCAACACTGCCATAACAACCCAGGAGGGTGCATCCAAAAGCAAGACCAAATGACCAAGACAACTGTCCTGACTAAGAAATAATTCACCCTTCGCAACCTCACGCAACACCTTTCTTTCCTCTTGAGATGAAGATAGAAGCAGGATGGAAAAAAAATGCAAGCATGAACAAGACAAAAGCATTCCCTGAAGTAGAGGCAAGTGCAACCAAAGGTGCTGATTACCACAGCCCTAGACAAAGCACCAACTAAACTACAGAAAGATGAGCATCTCTCAAGTCCCATCTGTTAAAGGATTAACTTCAGGCTGCTTTTTTAAACAACAGAAAACTGGAGATGCTGATGAGGTGGTCACAGAAACTAGAGTGCGAAGGCACCTGGAACACATCAGACTGTTCTCCAGCACTGCTGGATCACTGGGTAAAGAGGTAATTGCTGTCTGAATCTAATGACTCCTCTGAAGCCACAGGAAAGACAACCTGGTGGTAAAAGTATGGATGCCTACAGAGAAACAGAGATGCTCACGTAGAATCTTTTTTCCATTTGTTTATCTATTTTTAACTACTTGACCACAGAAACACTGCAGTACAGTCTTATTCTGGGAGAATACCCATGCTTCAGTTCAGCCTTCTTTTTTCAAGATAAAAACAAGAAAAGAAGGCTCCACTATTACAGCCAAGAAACGTTAAAGTCAGTGCTGCTTCACAATTTTTAAAGCATTTACACATTGCTGAGGTTAGGCAAGCAATATCAAAAGGAAGAGACATTTAGCTGTAAATAAGCACAAGCAATGGCTCTGTAACTCAATTAGCTCTTCAACAGCTTTGCTGTATCATTGGAACACTATTTTACTGCAGCAATTTCTTCTTTCAAATGTACAACACTGTTTACTCAATGAGGAATAGATACAGTCCTCTCAAAATTCAGCTAAAATGTTCTTTTAACACGAGAAACGAGAGTTAAGCTTACCTTATCAGCACACATTGCCACTTTAATATCTTGTTTTGTAATCTCATAATGCCTTATATTTCGTACATAATTCCCAACCAATTTTAGTATGTCTGCAGAAATGTATTCTAATACTGCCACTATGTAAACAGACACTTGGTGGTCAATTTTGTAACCGAGAACTTCCTGAAAGGAAAAAAAAAAAACAACAAACATTCCATGTTATTCAGGTATTGAAATAAACGATTTGTGGCTGTAACCTATGATGTGAGTTTAAGACTCTACTCAACGTTCACAACATACACTCTATTTTAGTAATAGTAATGCAATAGTCTGTAGGCCAGGTAAACAAACAGCATCATTGTAGATGCTGCTCTGTCAGCTACAGAAGTGACAACAGCCAAGAACTGTCCCAGAAACCTTGCCTGAAAGCTAGTGCACTGCAGTGGATAAAGAAAGCCACGCGCTCCTTTGCTACAAATCTGGTTGCTCTTATTTTGCATGACACAAAAAACAATAAAGAAATTTCCAAAAATATCCTTAGATGCGTAAGTGAAGGAAATATCAGCAATTAACTAAAGTGGAAACACTGAAAATTAAATTAAGTTGAAGGAAACCTGTTTGGTTTTTTTTGCTTTCTGTTTGCATTTCAGGCAGCATACAGAAATCACACAAAACAAAGCTGTCAACTTCTAACTGCACTCCAAAAGCAAGATGACATCGCTACTTACCTTTAATAAAGGATGGATTTTTTCTACTGGGAGAGATAACGGATTTCTTCGTTTTCGTTTCTCAATGGCAGACTGAGCATCAGCTATTGCCCACTTATCAATAGGATGGGGAAAGCTCTTCTGAACACGATCCTTAAAAAAAGAAAAGGACTCAAGGGTAAATGCCTTATCTGAATGACCTTAGCAAAATTACTACAATATGAAATCATTTTCCATTAGTTAACAAATGAATGTCTACCAGTGTTAATATTTTGACTATAAAAGCTTGAAATTCTATTGTTTTGGGCACATGCTGCTCACTACATTCATGATGCTGTACCAAAAAATCATTAACAAAGAAATCTAGCGCTCAAAATTTGAGAAGCATCAGAATTAAGCTGCCTCTGTAGGCACAGTTTCCTCACCAGGCACATGTATGATAATTGAGCATTTAAACACAGGAATGTGTTTCATCCTAGAGCTCTATTCCCTGCACAGAACAGCCACAGCAGTTTATATACTCCACCCAGCATTCAGCATGCCTGAATATACCTACGTGTGCACCATGCTCCAAAGAGCTCTCCTGTTGGAGCTCACACATGGCTCTCTGGAGATACAAAGACCTGTTTGGTTTTGGTAGCCCACGTGTTTAAACAAAGGTGTTAGAAATCTAACTTCTTAGATAACTTCACATCTTATTTTTTCAGACCACTGTTCCCACTGACTGTTACAATTGCAAATGCTCACTTACGTAAATATGACCCCAATTTGAGCAACCATGAAATGAGGAAGATGAAATTTATGATCACTACAAAGGGCAAAGTACACAAACAAAAAGTTTCCGAAAAAAACATACGGGACAGATTACAGCACCATAAAGATAGCACCCAACTCCCTGAAGTACAGCCTTTTTTCTTTTTTTTTTTTCCTCCCTTCATTATAACACTTCTGCAAAAGGAAAATTGAGATGACATAAAAAAACAACTCATTTGCTATCTAACACCAAATCATTTCCCTAACACAGCTCAGACTGCTGACTGAAGAATGAAGGTGACCCGAGGGAAAAATAAACGTGTATGACCACGTAATTAAAGACAGCATCATCACGTATAAACACAAAGGGTACTGAGGTTGCCTGATCATCTTCAGTTCTTGTATTTCTCATCCTAAGGGCTTGACTTGACAATCGTTAAGAATCTTAAAGCAACGCTCCATTTAATGTTGTGTTTTAAACAACAGCAACAAAACACTCAATGCAATCTTACACAAACCTCTGCCACTCCAGCTGACCAGAAGAACATTGCAAAACAGGCCAGCTGCGAGAGGGGATCCTGACCACCGCTGGGGAGTCAGCATTCAGGAAAGGAAGGATGAAATTTATGACCAGCTATTACGCAGTAAGACGGCTCACACAGACAGTTTTACTGAGCACTGAACAAGTTCAACTGATGGGAAAAACACCTCTCAGGTAACTCAGCAGATTTTACGCTGAGTTCTGCTACGTAAACATACACAACTTGTGAATCTTGAGCTCTGAGACAGCTTGGTGGATTTTCGGTTTGGCTGTTAGCTCCTCAGCCCCCCCACACACCTGTCAGTGCACTGCCTGCGTTTCTCTTCTACACTTTCTTCAGAAAGCAAGGAAATTGCATCTTGTTTTGCAACCTAACCTGGCACAGCCCCCATGTGCTGGACACCAACACACTACAAATGGAGTCTGCAGCACGGCAGCAGTATTCAAACCACAGCGAAGCACAAAGTGCTACCAAGATATTCACAGGCTTAGGGTGTAACTAAATTGGATTGTTTCTTAAATGAAGACAAGACACCTTTTCTCAAACATCAGGCTGCAAATCTTTGACAAAGGCATCATAAGAAAAGACATTTCTATACAAAGAAGTGTCCCTCGACTCTTTCTGGCAAGTGATTGAACTATTTTAGTTCCAACTTCTGAAGGGGTACCAGCTAATATCAGCAGGTTGAGAAAGCAGCGTGAGGTCTCAAACTACGCAGGTATAGTCGGCATGCAGCAGTGGGGAGGGTGAAAGAAAAGTCTTTTTAAAGGAACCAGTTAGCTTTCAACTTTATGCTCAGAAGTTATGCTTCCCAACTGCTACACAGTAACGTGGATCACAGAAACAGTTTTACTGCGCACTGAACTACAAAGGCAACTGATGGGAAAATCACCTGTTAGGTAACTCAGCAGAGGTTTCATGCTGAAGGTTCTGTTACATAAAC
>JANHGO010005539.1:0-22886 GCA_024606505.1 Aquila spilogaster
TGGAAAATTCCTGATTCAGTCAACTGGACCCAGGAAAGGGTGCAAGTCTGCAACCTTGAAATTGAGGGGAATTATATGATCAAAATATATATATTTCAAATCACAAATTTCTGCTAAGCAAAGATTTGGCTTCAAACCTAGTAAACAAATGAACAACTAAAAATAAAAATGAACAAAACCAACCTAAAACAAGAAAAAAAAGGCTTTATTTTCCTCTCATTTACCCTTAGATCTGCACTGACTTTAAAAGGTAAATTTGATTTATATCAGAATGAAAGAAAAACCATGCTAGCTGCATAACTGTATGTGTACATAGGCATGAATATATGAACACACAATCTGTAGATAATTTTCATGCAATATTAATAGCATTCTTGGTATAGAGGGAGGTACATTCTTCAGACTGTTCATTAAGACAGCAATGATGTCTGATGACCTGATTCTTCAGTTAAATGTAGATCCACAAATATGATAATGGAAAAGCTCACATCCATAATCAGTTTCAGTTTCAGGCACCTCTTTTTCTCTGTGTGCACATTTGCATGTTACTGGCTCCTTTGCCTGGATGCATAAGAAATTGTTCTTTTTGCCACTGCAAAAAAATAATTCCAAGGCAGTCCTGAAGCTCACTTGCTGAGATTATCAGAAGTATCCTGACATCAGCATGTTGAATAATAGTAGGTACTGTTTCTCTTTAAGTTTTGATATTTTCTCATGGAATTCCATCCATTGTGATTCTTTTGATTTGTGAAAAGGTTTCCTTATATTTATTATTATTATTATTACCGTTAATTATTATACTTGAAATAGGTTATTGATTCATTAACAGAAATCTTCCACTGATTTTTAAATATTACTCTGGCTAGAAGTATTATCCTAGCTTTACAGGGTCTGATTTTACACCATCGACTGTCAGTATGATTCCCAAATATAATTACTTTGTTTTTGAAATAAACCTTGTTATTTCCTTTGCAGCTACATCTGTTACCCAAGCTATTTCTAAAACTTTCCTTAGTCTGTAATAACATCGACCTCATCGGAACTGATAGTACTTCCCCCCTCTGAAAGTTCAGCTAATTCTATTTGAGGCCTAAACAGGGAGGTAAAAGTTTGAGGGTAAGTCCCTTAAGCTAAAAGGCTGCTGCCCTGAAATCAGGCTGCCTCTCTGTATCTTCTCTCAGTAACCTTGACCTACCTCACTATGCTAAGCTATACAGAAAAGACTTTATACATATTGAATTTTGTGTCTATACACACAGGTGCATTGCTGAGGGGTAGGAGAAAGACACTGCTTCTGAAATCAGTGAGTCTTGAGCTCAAGGTGAGATCATCCTGTAATGCTCTGGCACCCTGGGAGGAGGGACAGTTTGAGGAGCCTGGAGGACAATACAATACACCTTTATGGAGACTTTTAGAGTTTGGTCTGTTGATTTGTTCTCTGGGAAATTTATATACCTATTCTTTTTTCTTTAAACATCTACATTCAGGTAAATTAAAACTGGATCTAAATCCCATTCCACCAGACTATTTTTACTAAGCTTAGACCAATATAAGCACTGAATATGACGACAAGGAAATCTGCCACCAAATTACTACTATAATTCAGGCTGATGTGACTTTTGCAACATGAACATATGAATAACTTCTATTGCTGTGTGAGCTTTAAAACACATGGATAGTCTCCTGTCTCTCTAACAATGAGATGCCAACTTTTCTTTAGCTGGCTTTTTTTTTTTTTTTTTACTTTTCATAAGGCTCTCAGATCAGACACGAAGTGACAAACTTTCTAAAGTCTTTTTTCTGGGGAGGAAATACATTTCAAACTTCAGGCATAAAATAGCTCCAGATGTTTGATTCCCATGTACGCTTATTGGCAGAGTTAAGGCAAAAGCCTGTTTCAAGAGGAGTTTTTTCTTTTGTAATACAAACAGACATCTGAGTCCTCCTGTCTCCTGAAAAAAAATCTATCTTTTAACTCCCCTTCTGCTGTTCTTCACTGCCAGGTTCATCTGCACCACTTGTTCTGTTACTCTGTGTGTTTATCCTGCCCACCATACCTCTTTGCATAAGAGCAAAGTACAGAAGCTTGGAAATCTCTAGAGTTGTAAAGCTGCCACAGAAGCTAAGAGCAGATTTGGAGACCAGTTTGCCATGAGAGTCTGTAGGTTACATAAGACTTTCAGCAGGTCTGCTGTAATGCACCTTTGTGGGAGGAAAAGAGCTGCACTGGGAGCAATCAGGATCCCAAGTGAAAGCTGCTCCTGTTCAGAGCAGCTGCTCGGTTACCTCAGGAAACACGGATGGGACTGCTTCAAGTTTTATGCACATTTGCCTAAGGCACTGGATGGGCACTTCTTTAAGGAGAAAAATAAATAACCCAAATACAATGCTGACTTTTGTGAGACCTCATCTCACATGTATTTGAACATGAAGAAATATTTCTAGTTCCCTAAGCAACTTTCTTGGCAAGGGGAGCCTACAAGGGCAGATGATAGAATTAGGACAGACTCAGCACGCTTGCTATTGTGGGTCGGAAATGCCAACGGCTCCCACACAAAATGTTCTCATAGTTCAGACTTGAGAGAGCCACTTTGAATAAGTTGTGTGTACTTCTAAAAACCCCTAATAGTAGCTAGTATTTTCTTCAGCATACTGCTTCACAGTACAGGAACATCAGGAAGAAACTACCACTCCTGTTTTTTTCAAGCTGCAGAAGACTGCAACTAGGAAAAATAAGAAATAAAAAAAAAAAAAAAGTAAGAAAGACTCTATGTCCCTTGGGAAGATGCAGAAGGCATAGAGAGGACAGATAGTGTTATCCACAATCCCTGTAAACTGGGAACCAGACAGAAAGAGGAGAACAGACCAGTTGAATGAATGGACAGGCTTGAGAAGTGGGCCCTTCTAAACCTAATGGAGTTCAACAAGGCCAAGCACAAAGTGCTGTGCTTGGATCAGAGCAATCCCAGATAGGTGCACTGACTGGGAGAAGAACTCATTGAGAGTAGTGCTGTGGAGAAGGACTTGAGGGCTCTTAGTGAATGGGAAGCTGGACGTGAGCCAGCAGTGTGCTCTTAACACTCTGAAAGGCTAACTGTCTCCTGGGCTGCATCAACAGAGGGGCGGCCAGCAGAGAGAGAGAGATGATTGTCCTCCTCTGCTCTGCTCTCATGAGAACCCACCTGCAATACTATGTTCAGGTCTAGGGTTGCCAGAATGAGAAAGACACGGACCTGTTGGAGTGAGTCCAGAGGAAGGCTGCAAAGATGATCAGGGGGCTAGAGCACCTCTCCTGTGAAGAAAAGCGGAGGGAGCTGGGCTTGTTTAGCTTGGAGAAGAGAAAGCTCTGGGGAGACCTCATTGAGGCCTTCCAGTCATTGAAGGGAGCTTATAAGCAGAGGAGGACTGACTTTTTAAGCAGTCTGATAGTGATAGGACAAGGAAGAATGGCTTTAAACTAAAAGAAGAGAAATTTAAGTTAGATGTTAGGAAAAAAAATAACTGAGAGGGTGGTGAGGCACTGGCACAGGCTACCCAGAAAGTTTTGGATGCCCATCCCTGGAAGCATTCAAGGCCAGGCTGGATGGGTCTCTGGGCAGCCTGATCTGGTGGGTGGCAACTCCACCTATGACAGGGGAGTTGGAACGAGATAATCTTTAAGCTACCTTGCAACATTAGCCATTCTGTGATTTCACGATAAGGTGAGAAGGAAACCTTCCTCCTTTCTCCTTTCTAGTCTTTTATGTATTTATTTATTTATATGTATTTATGTTGTAGTTTTCAATTTGCAGCATCTTCAAGGTAGGGAGTTGTACATTCTTTAGAAAGCCTAAGCCTCCCTGCATTGCCTCTGCATGATGATAAAACAGCATATCAAAACTGTTCAAACCACAGCAAATGAGCAGAGTCTTCAATGCAGCAATGAACTGGAAAATAGAGACTACATCCCAGTGAATACACTGAGTTGAAATCTGCATTCGAATCTATGCCAGAAGTATATCTGAAGCTAAATGTTATAGTCTTTTTCAAAGACAGAATCAGGATACTTCTTTGGTTTTCCTCCCTTTATCTTTTGAGGAAGTCTAGTACTAAACAGCAAATTTTATATTTGAGATATTCTGTCAAATAAGGTAAAAGAGTGCCCATTTTTTTTTTGTTGGAAAGAAGGAGAGGAAAGTTATTTATAAAAGTTTTAAAAAATATGCTAAACTTACTTTCAAAGACTGATGTTTGAGAAATCTGTCTTTCTTCTGTGTATATCTCAGAGGATGAAACTTTTAAATGAAAACATTTGTTTTCATTTTTAGTGTCAGTTATTCAACTTTTGTTACCAGGTAAAGACTGCCGTTTGGGGGAATCTATGCCTTTACTCAGTTGTGAAGCTATGCCTTTAACAGTTGTGTAGTTGAAGCATATCAGTGAAGGGTTCTTTATAAACAAACAAGCAAACAAACAAACAAAAGCAACTTGCAGAAAAACAGTATGCAACTAAATCAAAGACGACATTTTTTCCCCTGTGTTTTTGGCAGCACTTACCATAAGAAGCTCTATGGGATCACTGTCTCTGTATTCACTTGATGCTACTAGGTGTTTTCTTTGAAATGGGGTGGTTGGATTGGAAATTAAAGAAAGAAACCTGCAGTTTTGGCAACACTGCAGCTAGTCTGTCACTTTGATAAAACGGGTCATCAGTGGCATCTTTGCTAAAAGCTTGTTGCTGTTTTTAGTGCTGCATGCCTTTCTCCAGAGAAAGGTGCTGTGAGCTCCGCTGCCACACACCTGCTGTGTAACTGCAGCTATCTAACTATTATGAGACTGTTTGCTTTGCACTGCACCTTCAAGTTTTCAAGGAGTTTGCCTGTCTAAGGTAATTTTACAAACGGCACTGTCAAAGACGCACAGTACAGCATAAACACTGTCTAGGAGATTTTTCTTGCTTCCTCTGTTTCTGGTTCTCTACCTTGAAATATGGAGCAGAATAAATTCTTCCTTTTGTATTGCCTGGGCTTGTTTAGCATGGAAAAGATGAAGAAGGGATCTTATTAATGTGCACAAATATTTTAAGGAAGAATATCAACGGGATGGGGCCAGGTGGTTTGCTGTGGATCCTAACAACAGGACAAAAGGCAACAGTGTCAGAGTGGAACACCTGAAGTTCCATCTCCACATGAGAAAATCTTCTTCACTGTGAGGATGACAGAGCCCTGGAACAGGCTGCCCAGAGGGGTTTCTGAAAGTGATCCAAGGAAATATGATCTTGGTGACACAGCTTCAAGCAGGGAGGTTGGATTAGATGATCCCAAGTGGTCCCTTCCACTGCACACATACAGCCTGTACACAAAGAAAAGAGGAAAAACAAAAGGAAGCCAGAAACTCCTTCCAGTCATGACAATTTAAACTGTTTTTATTTTTTATTTTTTAATTCAAAACTGTTATTAGTTCAGTTAATCAAAGCAGTTTAATGTTTTTATGTTAACTCTTATTGCCAAAACAGCTCCATTTCTCATAGTAAATCTGGGCCTTCCTCCTATTTTGCTGAGTTTGCTTTTGGCTCAGGAAGGTGGCTATGTATTTGTTTTGCACCAAAGCTTCTGGCTGTAACAGAGACAATTCAAACACTTTTTGTTCTGGTGGACATGCTTTGGTGCTTTATATTTTGAAAAGAACAAGAACTTAAGAACAGGATGTTGGTGGAGGATGTTAACCATTACATTTCATAGAGTATTCGAATCATAGAATATTACAAGTTGGAAGGGACACATAAGGTTCATTGAGTCCAACCCATGGCTCCACATAAGACCACCCAAAAATTCCTCTTTCCCTCTCTTTCCTGCTTGTATCTTAATACAACGCTTGTGGGAATAATCACAATGAAGAGGATCAAAGAGAAAAAGGAAGAAAATGAAGGGTATTGTAGTACTATACCATTCTGTGATTGTGAATATCCTACACGCGTCACACACAGCACAAAACATCAGCACAAAGAAGAAAGTAAGGCAAAAGTTGTTCAATTGGTTTAAATTGGATGGTGGAAAGATGATCTATTAATCTCGAAGTGCATACAAATTTCCTCTGACTAAAATTTTGCTATGTCTAATTGATAGAAGAGGTAAATACTAAATAAAGATAAAATTATTTCAAATCGTGTCAAGGATTTATAGGAGGAGTAAGCAGGAGTTGCTGTTACCTGAGGAAAACCATGGCCATATTAGGAATTCAGGTGGTGATAGATGATCTGTGAAAACAATTTGGCCTGTAGGAATGAAAGCACCTCTAGTGCAAGTAGTGACCTAGCCACTGACAGAAGGAAGAGGTGCTAATTAGGACACAAAAAGTGAGTGGGGTCAGTTAGTCTTTGGTGGTTAACTGTGTATTCATTTTGACAGTTTCCTGTCATGTACAACAGCAAATCACACAGTCAGAGCTTGAGATGCCAGTAATACCACAGGAAGGTGAAACAGCTTACTGATATATGGGTTTAGTGGGATGGCTAATGCATCTGAGATTTGCTGCCCTGTGGCCTTGTAGCTCTGAATCATGGCATACGTTTGATACAGACTACATGTAATGGTGACAGCCATGTGGCTGCACACCCACTCCTATTCACACTGTGGGTGTAGTTGGTCAGGACAAGAAAGACAAAAATTAATAAGGTCAATCTACTTAAGAGAAATGTTGGCTTAAATATTCTTGCAGTACTGAAATCTAGGGGAACAGCAACCATTTTGGAGAATACATAACACAGAGTATCCCAGGCCAGTTAGAGAAAACCAAAATCCTATATAGAGTATACTGACTAACCTAAATGGTTGTTGTGAAATGCATACAACAGAATAGAAAATTCATCTCATTCACTGAAAACATTTTAATTGAAATAACAGTATTTGAATGGTTACCATTAACCTTATATTCAATATTCATAGCATACTTTTGAAGGACAAGATAACACACAGATAGTACTAGCAGTATTATACACTCAGTATTATACACTCTACTGTAAAACATCAAGTGAATCACAAAACCTTTCAAAGGTGTGCAGCATGCTAAACTTGTATTTAACTCCTTGTCTTTAATGTTATATCAACAAGATAATATTTTGTTCAGCCACAGCCTAGTCTAAAAGATAATGGTGTCCCATTCCTGTTATAATAAACTACTTTGGAAAATATCCCATGTCATAGCTTGGGCATTTTTGAAATAACTGCAGCTGAAGTCATAAAGATAGTTAAATTTTGTTCATCACCGTGTTCTGAGCACTTGCAGAACTGTAGGAAGGGTACAGTTGTTCAAGTTTACGTACCATTCCATGAATTCAGTGCAATTCCAAAAGAATGCAACATGTCCTAACTTCAGCTTCGTTTTGCACAGGTGAACCAGAACATGCTTGGGAGGTTGGAAAGGAACAACCTTCTTATTGCATTTATTCATCTGAAAACTGAACTGAGTTAAATAACAAGGATGCAACCACATAGGACTTTAACATTTAACACTGAACACATTGAACTGAGTCCACACCAGCTGTCAACCAGCAGAGAGAGCAAAACAGCAGTTAAGCAGAAATTAAAATTATTCCCATACAGTTATGAACAGACAGGAATTCTGTATTTTTTACACTGGTCTGACACATTTTCCTGGGTTCATTCTATGTGATAGTTCTGTGAGTTGTTTTATCTACTATTCTGCTGATGACTTGGGTAGTTTAGATTGCACACCTGAAGTGCATACTAAAGGGAGTTACATTAAAATAAATGAGCCTATTCACTCTCAGAAAGCTGTGAGAGATAAAGGTTTAAATATTCACAGCAGGTGGCACTACCTCTTTCATTTCAAAATATTGCAAGGAAAAAGAAAAATATAATAACTAGCTGATGTCAGGAAGGGGTTAGGGAGAATATTACATCCGGTGTCAGCTTAGGACTTTCCAAAAAAAAAAGATCCCAACGTCTATATTTCATTTGCAATCAGAGCTGATCGGTAACTATTTCCTTTTGTTCCCTGTATCTTCTTTCCATACATCCAGCCCCTGATGTCAAATATCCTTTCCAGGGTAAATGTCAGAGGAAAAATGGAGATTTTTCATATGTGGAGACTTCATTGCCTATTCATCTCTAATGCTGAAATGTCAGATGTTGTTCTTTCTGGTTAAAAGTAAAATGAATGCTATTTTGTGTGTGTGAGTGTATTGCAGTTAGAAACTTATTACAAAGAATGACTGGAGTGAAATTACACTGCAAAGGGCTGGGATCTAAGAATGTTCACAAAAACACTTCATAGGTGTATACTGTCCTTATACAGGAAGCACACTGGCCTCAGAAGAATGTTTTTACTTTTAATCACTCAGCACACAGAAGAGAGACAGGATCTGTTGTTACCCTGTAGTCCTGTAATAGAGTACTACCATTGCTAGTAACAGGCTATAAGCTTTGCACTGAGATTGCAGGACCTCAGGATTGAAGCCTGTCAGGCTTGCTCTCCTTGAACATGTCTTGACCTGTCTGGAGCTTTCTTTCCCCTTAATTTAGTGGGAACAGATTCTAACACAATACTGCAATATAGAGAAATACAGGTCTGGTATGACATCAGACCCTTGAGAGATAGGGACACAGGATGCAGCACAGAGGAGCACAGATGTGGAATAATAAATCCTAGCACAGGCTGAGACTGAAGACCTCATGGCTTGAAGCAGCTCACCCATCGTCAGATACAGAAAAGAAAGCCTGGAGCTCAGCAAAACTGGGCTTAGTGGTAATGAAGATAGCAAATATCCATGTAACATGGAGCTGCAAAGCAGTGAAGAGAGAGCAAAGGCGTAAAAACATTTTAAGAAACACATAAAAATGACTCCAATTGGAATCAGAGTGGGGATAAAGAAATGGCCAGCATAAGTATCCCATTCCTCTTAGAGAAGGACTCCAGGTGCTGACAGGTCACTATTACAACTTCCACATACACCAGAAGGAAAGCATCAGCTTTAGAACCTCAAGGAGTAGAGACAGGGTGAACATAACATCAGAAAAATGGGGAGCAACTAGGGAGTGTAATAATTCAAACACTATTAGTATAATTTCTTTTTCTATAAAAATTAGATTTGGATTTATAATGATTAAATTGTTAAGATTTCAGCCATACTAACAATAAATTATTGCATCTTTGTCTGTACTTCCTCTCTGTTAAAAAAAAAAAAAAATGTTTTTTAGCATTACAATTTATATAGTTTGCATCACATTTACATTTTCATGAAGAACATGTCTAAGTGGCCATATGTGAATTTAGTCCTTACAAAGAATTTCTGACACCTCTGCCAACCTCTCTTAAACTGCAGAGAGAATAAACAACCATCCTCCAAGAAACGAATGCAGCTAAAGCATCAGTGCAAGATTCCCTACGCTGTCCTTCTAGTGTGCCTCAATTCTGATTGACAAGGACTATTTTGAAAGTGAGAGGTTATTTCAGTTTCCATGACCCAGTCAGCACTTGACCTGTCAGCATGACAGCCAAAAAGTGTGACAATTAGTGTGATATATTTGTATTAATTTCAGCATTAACTGCAAAAATAACTAGTCTGGACATTCTGGAAGTACTATGACATAGGCATATAATATAACTGAGCGCTGGATTAATCTAAATGGATCTTAATGATGCATATGAAAAAGTGTATAACTTTGAATATAAACATCTGGCTGATGACCGGTGAGGGACTGGCTAGAGTTCATTTGTACCACTGCCCACTAGTAGATGGGATCCAAACAGCCCATTTCATCATGAACCTATGCCACTAACAGACACTTTTCTGCATTTCTGTTTAGAGCAGTTTGTCCTTCTGGAAGAATTTGATCTCTGCAGCTAATGTCACAATGCTACTGCTGATGACCATGATGGGCAACGTAGCGTTATCCACAAACTGTTATGCAGGCAAAGATTTGCACTTGTTTGTCTGCTACTTCTCTGAGGGAAACTTAAATAATGCTACTTTGCATCCAGTGCGGTCTTTCTGATTTCATTTTAAATAATAAAACAGGTTTTGTGCCGGTAGAAGTTGATTTCCATAATTTTACCCAGCAGTAAAAATACATAAAACAAGGACAGAAATTAATCCTACAAAGTACCTATTCAGCCTCAGCTTATGATATTTTTTAAATCACTGTTGCTAGCATCTGTTTGTTATTTTTCTTTGTTTCTTTTTTCTTTTGGTTTCATTAGATCAGTATCACATTACCTGTAGTTTTTCCCATAAGATTATTCTCCATACACAAAAACTCATTCCTTCTGAGGACTTTCTCAATCTCATGATTCTTCACATAAGCAGGGTTTAACTCATTGAATATACAAGGCTTTAAACTGTTCATTTTATAAGACCTTCTTTTTCCTAGGCCGTGAACCCCTGAGGTACTATGCCAAGGTTAGGAAACTGTGCATAGTTATTTTTTGTGCTTTATTTTTGGTGCATAAATCATTTTTAGATTTACCTAATTTCAAAGCATAAAGGGCATGTCAAATTTTACTAAACTGAAGCCCCAGGAAACAGTCTCTAACAATGATGGATTTTTATAATGATATGACCCTTAATGAATTATTGTAGTTCCTTAACAAGGTTTTAATAAGAAATTTCTTTTGCCAGCATGGTTATTAGTTATCTCATCTGAATAGCCGTGGGCCTGTCTGCCATAGAATTGTACAACATAAATATTTCTTTCTGTGTCAGCCGTACAACAATGCAAAACTCCCAGCCATGAATAAAACAAACTTACTTTTTTCTTTATTTGCTTATTTTTTAAAAGCTATTGTTTTATACAGGATTATTTGTTTGTTTTGTTTTGTTTTAAAGGTCATTTTTTTCCTGAATATGTAACATGAAATGAAGATGTGCTGACTATAAGACAACTGTTAACTCATGTATAATGGAAGAATGGCCACTGTCATTCATGCACTTTCCTGTGTGCTAAGATGTCTTGGAGGAGTGTACTGCAGCACACAATCTTTTTACACTGAGTGAGTGCTTTTCTTTGTGTGCAATTTATGGATAAATTCTTTTTCTTTAAGGTCTTTTTATGTGTCTGAATAGTGCTTTGAATAATCTGATAACTATAATTCTATTTAACATTAGTGACAATATGTATACTTGTGATCATGTGTGCATGTATGTGTACACTTGCTTATTTATTTACTGATCTCCACTTGAGACAATGTAACTATATTTTTAAGCTATAGCTCTAAAATTCTAAAAGAACATTAAACCGGCAAAATACAGCACTGAAAGGCTAAGAAATATCTCCTCTATCTTTATCCAGCCCTCTCATGTGTGTCTGCTATGTTACAATTATTAATTACATGTTTAATTATTCAGGAGACACTAAAGCTGACTGCAGTGAGCTGCAGAAGAAACTTACGATACTCACTGACTGAATGATATAATGTAGTGTGGAATTTCATGTCAACAAGTAAAAGTTATAAGCATTGTTAAAACAGCAGTAAATGCTCATAGTCTGTGATGGAATCTAAATTCATGACACCAATCCAAGAAAAGGATTTTGAAGTCATTGGATATTTCTCAGAAAACATCAGATCAATACTCTGCAGTCGTCACAAAAGCAAGCAGAATGTTAGCCATTATTTAGGAAGGATTTGAGAAGAAAATATGAATTGCTATATAACCATAGAAATCCATAGAAATTCACTTTATGACTGTGCTTACATCTTGAGTACTGTGTACAGTTCTAATCCCTCATTTCAAAAAGGATAGATGAGAGCTAAGAAAGACACCGAGAATGTTAACAAGAATGATCAGAGAATAGCTTCTTTCCAAGGACAAGTTAAACACACTAGGAGTCTTGGATTAGTTGGGGTAGGCGGCAGGGGTAGAAAGCAAACAGAATAAAACAAAAGGATGACTGAAAAAGGCTATAATAAAAGGCTATAAAATCAAGAGCAGGATGGAAAGGAGCAATATGGATCAGAATCTCACTGTTTTTCATGCCAGCATTCAGAATTACATTCAGCCAATTACATTGTTAGGTAGCAAGTCTACAAACGATGGAAGGATTTTTTCACAGATCACATAATTTCATTGTGGAGCTCATTTCCACACACTGTTGTGGAGGCCACATGCATAAATGGGATTTTAAAAAGTGATTATACAAATCAATTAAAGAAAAGTCTGTCAAGAGCTATTAAACATGATGAAGTGATTCCTCAGCTTAGGAAATCCTTAAACGATGTATTAGCAGAAGCTGGAAGGACATAACAAGGAAGAGGATTATTCTAATTTAGCTCTGCATTGCTTTTTTTTATGCTTTCTCGCTTGTTTGTGCTTTTGTTATTGATGATGACTTTTTGCTTTATTTTGTTCGTCTTCTTTTAGATTCCTTTGTTTATATTACTTTCTTCAACACCCTTTTCTGACCACTTCAGAGATGGGATGCCAGGTTAGATACTTCGATCATAAATGTTAGGAACGTTCTTAAAATCACATATTTTTTTTTACAGAATAAAATCTTCAGAAAAATTGTTATAATTGCTTTTGTGTCTCAAAACTGTGATCATAAAGTAGTGTTGACACAAGGAGCAAAAATATGTTTGTACAAAATATCTAACAGTGTATCTGCTTTTAATGTGGAGAAGCATCTTCCAATCATACACTTTTTTTTTTTTTTTAAATGTGTAACCTAGCCAAATTTGAGGGGATTTTAATTTAGATGGGAAAAGAAAACTCATCATTTCTGCCCTTTATTGTAATCATTGGTTTAATTTCCCTATTGGGTCTAAACTTGCCTTTTGTCCACATTTGCTGTGTTCCAGCCTGTATTTGAGACTGAGCATGTGATTATTTTGGGGAAATATCAAGAGAGAAAACTCAGACTCCTTAGAACAGCACTCAGTTCATCTCCAGAACAAGCACGGACAGATGGTCTTTCATATAGCTCAGGTTTTGCAGAAAGACAGTGTGTCTGCTAAGCCTTCAGTAGAAGCTACTCCAGGTATTTTCTTCTCTACTGTTTTTCAGAAATAACTGCTATAACTGCAACATTTGAAAATGATGAGCCAGTACAGGAGCCAAATATCAAGAACTGTCAAAATCATAACCACAGAGGATCTAAGAGATGCAGAAAAAGGTTCAATGAATGGACATTCTGTATTAAAAAATCTGTATGTAATTTACTCAGGAAATTGATGTGACTTTCCAAAGGTTTAATTGAACAGGATGGCAATGTGAGGTGAATATTATTGCATCAAATGCGTAAATGAACATTAAAAGCACTAATGATATTGCTAGTAATGACTACATTAGAAGTCATTTTGAACATTTTTTGTAATAATTCAACCACAAATGATAATGCATGGACAGATACTTGAAAGCAGCAGGAGTTTTCAAGCTTCTGCACAAAGTCTAGTACAACCTTGATATACAGATGAGAGATTAGGATTCTTCACTGAACATGAAATGAGATTTCATAATCAAAGAGATTTTTCAGAAAAAAAAAATGGGAAGGAAACGAATCAAGACAGAAATATATAACAATTTGCGATATAGGCACCTCAGAGAATGATTCAACCAGACAGGAACATACATATCTTTAAATCTTTCGTCATATGCTTAAATTTGCTTTCCTAAATAAATCAGTAACCCACAATCTAGGATTCTGGACATTTTACATATAGTCATTTTCACCTTCTTATAAAGACACTTGTTTAAAAGTTTATAAAGTCTTTTGTGTTGATTGCTCCCGATTACTAGCAATCTTCCCTCACTAGGACCATAGTGACACAGGCACCAATATGGTGGATGCAGCAAATAGCATTTATTGAGAGCAGCTTGTAACCTATATAGTATTTCTTATCTATTTCTTATCTATTGATAAGGCTCACGCGAGCTCTTGGCCAATCGCCAGAGGTATCACGCGGTGTCCATGTGTATCCGGGAGCCATATATGGGGCTATCACGTGTTCCCCAGCCCCAGGCAGCCGGCACCGCCTCTCCTCCTGACAACATGAGTTTATTCCTAGGTCACCCAATAGCACCTTCCGCGTCACAACCCGGGTCCCCGCAGGCGCTTACTACAACAATGTTGTTCTGTTAATATGTTGCAGTTGTACAGCATCAATGCTGTTTTTTTCTTTCATACATCAAAAAATATTGAAGAGTTAACGTGTCCTTTTCAGTTGTCCACACAGAAACTAACCTGAGATGTAGGACATTCTGGTCCTCAGTCATTCTGAATATTTCAAACAGGAAAGAGTTCTACATTTATTATGTGGTCCAGGGTTTAAATTTAAATTTGAACACAAATATTTGGAGTGATTTTAGCCTTTCCCCACAGAGGCATCTCCCTGCTTCCAACACCTTGACATGGATGCTTAATACAATTTTATATCTCAGTCATGGCATTTTGGATACCCTTGGCTGATACATCGTGCTAGTTTTACCAACTTCTGTTCTGCTTCTTCTGAAATAAATTGATAGTCAATTTGTATTCTTCTATACAAACAGGATCTGTGCAACCTATGTTTAAATGGTAATTAAAGAATGCCTTTAAGAGAATCTTTTTTTTTTTTACTAGATCTGGCTAGGATGGAGCTAAGTTTCCTCACATCAACCCATATAGTTCTGCGTTTCAAACTAGAGAAAAAAATAGATTTGATCACACGTCAGTGTTTTAGCTTTGGTTGAACACTGATTGCACAGTGTCAAGACCTTCTCTGTTTCTCACTCTGCCATCCTAGTGAGTAGGCACGAGGCTGGGAGGGGAGACAGCCAGGACAGCTGGCGCCAACTAGTCAAAGAGATAGTCCATGCCATATGACATCATGCTCAGCAATAAAGCTGGGGCACAGATTTTTCCAAGGTAGCCATGGCTAAGAGACTGGCTGGGCATCAATCTGCTGGTGGGAGGTAGTGTGCAGTTGTCTTTACATCTTTTTGTTGTTGTTGTTGTTCACTTAAAAATTGTCTTTATCTTGGCTCGTGGGTTTTGATTCTCACCTCTTACCTTCCAATTCTCTCCACCATCCAGATGGAGGTGTATCAGAGTTAGTTCCCAGACAGAATCAGCCCAGCACACTTCGGATGAAGTTAAGTGTCAGAAACTATCTTTGAAAATGCAGGTGTTTTTTGTGGAAGCAAAGAACTGGTGATTTATGGAGTGGCTTTGTCTGGTCTAGATGTTTTGTGTTTCTTTTATGGGGAAGGAAAAGAAAAGAAACAGAGACTGATGGAGCATGATTCATATGATATGTAAGATGAATTCAGTTGAGATAAATCCAGCAGGGATATTATTCACTAATTCATTTAAGTTTCAATTTCTGAAAAGGTGAAAATAGACTAGCCATAGTTTGGTGCTTAGGTAACTATATATATAAGATAAAAGACAAATGTAAGTATATTAAAAGTATTTTTTTTGCTGTAAAAATAAGTTCAGTTCCTGCTACAGCCAGGCCTCCATGTTGGTCGTTCTATGGTTCTGCAATTGTAGTAGGATGAGTCTGTATTACATAATCAATTATACATAACAGCCAGGACTGAGCAAATAGATGATATTTTTACTTCAACAACCCATTTTTATAAAGTATTCTATCAGAAAAGTGAGTCTAATATTTCAATTCTTGTGCTTGTTTAGTTATAAACTTTTGAAAGGGAGAACTTAAGGAGTAAATGCAAATTATTAACACAGTGCTATAAGGAATTACTAATACACGCATACAAAGATCAAGTATGTGTTATCAACATAAGACTTCGTTTTATACTTCAGGCCTTTTTTGGGTCCGATTTGGATCAAATTTATGTGAAAAATTTGCATAAGTCAGGAGAGATCTTCTACGATTCACTGTAACTCATTAAGACTTTTGTTTCCATATACATAAATGAACTCTGCTGACAATAAACAAATGATTGTACTTGATTGACCCTGAAGTTTTACATTCTTGACAAAAAATGATGGAGCATCTTGAAAGCCATATGCCAGCATATGTAAAGGAGATGAATTCCAATATAAATATGGTGATTATTAACGGTCAGCACTATGAGCAACAAATTTCAAAAGCATACAAGGAGTGAAGGTGAGGAGACGAGACGAAAAGGCAGAAATATTGATCACATCCTGCAGCTTTGTGTTTCAGCACATCATTCACTTTCAGCTCTCTGTCCCAGTGGCAACCAACTTGAACAACTTGAACGTTTTTTTTGCTGTTATGGTTACTTCTCCATATGCAGATTTTTTTTTTGCAAAATATAATGGAGAAGAAACCCAATATCCTTTGAGGCAGAACAGAATTATGACATCTTGTCAGAATACATTCATGTAGCTGCATGATTTATGATTAAATAAGTTAGGTTTGGTTGTACACAGACATATTTGTTGTGTATTCATTGTTAATTTCCTAGGTGAACCTTTTCTCAGGACTTTTTTTCAGCAATATATGTATACACATACGTACTATCTCTCTATCTCATCTCTATCCATATAAATATAGATGGATATTTATTTATCATGTGAATAACAAAGATTATAAAAAATAAAACTGAGCAACAGAGAAACAAACAAACAAACAAAAAAGGCACAGCACTTAAGATCTTTGCCAATAAAATATTTACAACATTAAGCATATTAGGCAACCTGTGAGAGTCCACTTTTTCATTTTCTGAGTACAGAGTACTAAAAATAGTATTTGAAATCTGACACGGACCTCTTGTATTTCTTAGGTACCATTCATCCCAGATGAATTAAAGGGATGTTTCCCCTGACTGGGTCAGGAGCAGCTGCCATAAGCATTTCTCAGTCAGCAGGAGTCATCCCTGAGCCAGTAGGAGCTGTCATAAACCGTTCTGACATAGCATGTATCATGCTGCAAGTGAGACTGACCTCTCCAACCTCTCTTGCTATTATATGCAAGTAATCAAATCAGTCTACCCATATGGTAACTCAGACTGAGCTCAGTTCATTCATTCAGTTCTTAATGTTACTGGCCTGACTATAGCTGCAACAGACAAGTACCTGTGAATTTTTATCTAGATCACTGGGATTATACTTGTATGAAATTATTGTGGACTCCAGAATATGGTACTTTATGTCATACCATTCTAGCCTGCAAACCATCAAAGGAGGATTTTGAATAGAATATGAAAAGACTGCCATATAGCTGCAGATGCTCTGCTTTGTGCAGAACACCCCACACTCGAAGTGTCTAGATGTGAAAGTGCCCTGAGTTTGGCAATGAAGGTCTCTTGACAGAATTTCCTGCACAAAAATCCTTTACGCCATGGGGGGGTCAAGTGTTGCAGAACAGACTACACAATGGATGTTTTAATCTCTGGGCAGTGCCGGAAAACTGATGTATTTTACTTCTGCATAAAGTCTACAACTATGAACTCTTTTGTGGAGGAAGTGACTAAGCTTTCTCATTCAAAAACAGAATAGTGGTCACTGCTTTTAAAGTGATTATTCATGTACCTTGCTTTACATTGTAGCTCCTGGCTATACTATAGCTGAATGCTCAACATTCACACAGAATGTGAGAGACTGCTGTCTTAAATTTCCTTTTTGATTCAGGGGAATCAAATCCACAAAGCTCATCTTCCAGAAACGCTTCTGCCTTAAAGTACTCAGTAGGAACAACATGAATGTGGATTAAGAGAAGCTTTTCACTGCTCCTTTAAAAGCTTCTTCTGTATGCCAAATATGTTTAAGGATTAATTAGATACACAGTTATAGTCTGCACTACATTGAGAACCTGAGAAGGGTTCACAACGCTGAACCCTATTTGAAATTGTGGTACTTATCTATGCCTCATCTCACAGAAGGCAGGCTGCGGAAGACAGAGTTCATTACTGTTTTATCTAGTGTTAGCTGGCTAGAGCATCTCCATGTGTAAAGTCTCCCAGAATTGTACCCTGAAAATTGATTTGTGGGACTCCTGCAGCAGGTCAGTCTCAACCTCTGCTGTTGAAATAGTCCCACTTCAAGTGTAGTGATGAGTACAGACAGACTAAATGGTCCTTGAAATAACATAAGAGTTTTTACTACTCTGTGACCTAACAAGCCAGGCTCTGTGTGATGAAAAAGAAATGGACTGCCTTCATATTCCTGTATCGGTACATGTATTTAGGATAAGCTTACCCAGAATCATGAATGAGAACTCTGGTGTTCTTAGTTACATGGAAAGATCAGATCTAGAAAGGCAAAAGAATAAATGATTTCTGTTTTCATGTCCAAAATCATAGTTCTCAATGCTAGAGTTATCAGCGAAAGATAATAAAATTATGAGCCCACATTTTGTGGTCCTTTTCTACATCGCATACATATGATTGAAGATTGTGACACAGATTTAGGAAGATGCTATTTGGTAAATAAAGAAAGAGGAAAACAAATAGGATAAAGTGCCTTTTTGAAGCAGGAGACTGCCTTTCATGACACATGGTTACTTCTGGTTCTATGGAGTGAGACAAATTCTGCTTTTACTTGGTAGGGAGACCTGTTACTATTTGTGAAGGGATAGCTAGAACAAGGTAGCCAGGACATAATGGTTAGATGGGATTTTGGACAGAATTAATGTAGAAATTCTGTACATAAGATTCCTTCTTCTAGTATTTATTCATATGATGGTTTGCATTTTCTTCTTTTGCCTGGTTGTAATTAGTATATTTCAACAAGTTCCAACACTGGTTTCTATACCAGACTGTTCTCTAAATTGAATATTTTGTTTCAAAATCACATTTTAGGTTCAGGTTTCCCTTTTGTTGCCTTTTATCTCTGTTTGCCCTGATGCAATTCTTCCCTATATTAAGTTATTCTTCAAATTGCAGTTTTCATGTGATTTACTCTTTAGGGTTTTTTTTTTGCCTTTCCCTCCCCTCTCCTCTTCCAAGAATATTCCATGTATTTCTCATGATATAGTGGTTATGAATGGCAAAGAAAATTAAGCAAATTATCTGATTTTAATGGAAAGCAAAAAAACACCACAAAACAAACAAAAAAGACAAAACCAACCAAGCAACCAAAACTGAAAATAATAATAAAAAAAAAGCTAGAGAAGAATACAGGCATAAAAAACAAGCAAATAAAATCTCACATTTCTCTCCCTGCTCCCCAGATCCAGCCTGGGATTTTTCCTTTTTCTTATATTAATTACTCAACACACACCATATAGACAGGAAATGTGTGTTCAAGGACTACTGAACACTGAATTTTCTGTGTGCATCACAATTATAGAAACAGCTGTGGTAAATGGCTTTGCCTTGAATCACTGAAAATCTGTGGTGTTCAGCAGCTTTGTACAAATCTTGATTTTTGCATGTGCTCAAATGGATTTTGTTTTCTTGTTCAGTCACTTTGACTGTATATGGCCACTATGAATTTTGTCTCACTATTATGTGAAAATACATTTTCCTTATTGTATTTAATGGTCAAAACCTGTAGCTTTTATAGATTTACTACGGTGACATACAGCAGCAGCAAATTCATGTTTGAAAACCATTGAAGAGTGTATACATTACCTTGCAGCTGACAGCCTGTAGAGAGGCACAGTATAAGTACTTACAAGCAATGCTTTATTTAGTTTCTTTGTCTTACATTTTATTACTTCCTTTTGTTTTTATTTCTTTATTTTTTTTTTTTAATTCTGGTAATACATTTATTGTATTTCAGAAGGTTGCATAAATTGTTGCATCATAGACCAAGACCTCCCTCACAGTTAGCATTAGGCTTTCCATAAATAGTTAGGCTACAAGGCACCTCTGGACTGTATCTAGTTCAACCTCCTGCTCAGAGGTCAGCTTTAAACCAGATCAGGTTGAATCATTCTTTGCCTGGCATTTGCCTAAGCAACTAGCTCTAGAATTAGCCATCCTTCATATCTGCAGATATTGCCTGTATCTTCTTGGAATTTCCTTTGCTGCAACTGATGTTCACTAACCCCCATTCCTTCTTTAAGAAGTACCTGACTTCATCTTCTTTTTAATGCTTTATTGCATAGAGTAAGACTGCAGTAGGATCTTTCTATGGCCTTTCTCTTGGAGTTTAGGCAAACCCAAATCCCTCAGCCTATCCTTATACATCCTATGCTCTAGCCACCTAAATATTTTAGTTACTCATCTCATTGAGATGTTGATAACTTGCTCCACTGGGGGATGAAAACTAGACACAGTATTTTACATGCAGCATCGCAAAAGCCAGGGAAATTGTAGATACTACTGACTAGCAGAAAATACTGTTGCACTTTCTGTCAGTTTTTCAACTGAACTGTATCTCAGTTTCAGTTTATACTGTGTTACACAAACAAAAATAATCACAATGATCTTCATTAAAAAAAAAAAAAACATATAGAAATTGAAAAATAATGATTAAATGCTGATGTTGATCCAATGAATAGACTGGAGGAAAAATTAGGAGAACTTAAAACAGACTGCTTTGTCAAAAAAAGATGACATTAGAACTTCTAAGAAAGTATGTGTTTACAGGAGTAAATTTCATAGAAATTCTGCAAGTGGAGATACCTGGAAAAGAGTGACATAAGGAAGGAGGAGAGACAAAATTTGGAGATAATAGACATTTTTGTTAGATTTCAGCCGCATTTCCAGACAGTTGCAATATGTCTGAAAGAGCAATATTCACTTATCCATCCTGCTTTGGTCAAGCAATAGGAATCACTTCTTTTAAGATTAGTAGTCCTCTTTTCAAGTGTTAGTGGGTGGCAAGCATAGAAAGCATCTCAGTATAAAAATTATTCTGTCTGTCAAGTAAGTATCTGGAAAATGTAACTGATCATGTGTTTCATTCACATATAAATGCATAGATTAGAACTGATAATTGACAATGACTGCTTGGAAAATTTAAGTAAATTTATGACTATCACTAGAATCGAAATCAGAAATTTGGCCAACTATAGAAAGCATCCCGGGATGTGTAGCAACAACTGAATTATTTTTACAAAAATCTGTTACTGCTGATCATGTAGCTTACAAATAGCAATATTAATCAGAATCAGATGTATTGGAATATTCTTTTCAGTAATCTACCATAACTCTTAACATGTTAAAATTAGAATCCTACTTGCAGTAGTGAGCTTTAATTTTTATTGAGGCCTATTTTGTAGCTGTAAAGAAAGCCCGCTAGCAGAAGACTGTTCAACTTTGACCCACACCCAAATCTCAGAATGAAACTCTGCATGGATTTACTTTCTGAAATGATTTTTTTTTTGAGCTACTGCTCATCCAAAAGTTATTTAAGTCTGAATGTCTCCAAATCATGAAGTCTTGATATTTCAGTCTTGATAAACTTGTGTTTCACTTTGTGTCACTACTTCTTGTCAATGTGTATCACTGAACAGACTCTGGCTATGTTTTCTTAGATCCTGCCATCAGATCTTGATAGACATTGGCACAATTGCCCTGAGCCTTCTCTTTTCTAGTGGAAGAGTTCCACCTCTCTCAGCCTTTCCTCATATGAGAGTTGCTCCAGTTGTTTAATCACTTGGTGTCCCTTTGCAGGGCACTCTCAAGTATGACCATGTGTCTCATACTAGGCAGTCCAGACCTGGAACCAACACTCAAGGGAAGGATCAATTCCCTTGATCTGCTGGCAACGCTGCCTAATGCAGCCCAAGATACCATTAACATTTCTAGTGACAAGGGCACTTTTCTGGTCACCAGGATCCCTTTGTCCATTTCTGTAAAACTGGTGTAAGCCCAGCATAGGTTGATGCCAGGAGTTTTTCTTCCCTTGGTATGGGATTTTCTTTTTATTGTTTTTACTGAACTTCACGAGGTTTTTCTCCAATCTGTTGAGATCTCTCTGGATGGCAGCACAGCTGTCAGGTGTATCCTCCACTCCTCACAGATTTTGATTACTATCCATTCTGATACATGTTATATGTTATTTGCTTTGTCCAAGAGGAACTCTTTTAATATCACAAATTTCCTCTGAGCAATTGGTGGCAGGAAATTATTTTTGTAAACTATACAGTTAAAAAAAAAAGCCAATCATAATGTGCTGTATTTCTTTTGCTGATCCACTCTTGAGCTCTGAAAATGTGGCATTTAATTTAAATGAAATTCAAGACCCTTATTTCCAAGATATTTATAAAAAGTAAGTGATGTAAAGGATGTCATAAGAGTCAATGCAGACGAGTGCAAATGCTGTAATGCAGATACTGTGATCCAAGCTTTACTTTTGTGTTTTGGAATAGCATTTCAAAAATTTAGAAAATCAAGACTCCATCACTAAATCTGGGCAATATGTCCAAATGTTCAAAAAACTTCTCCTTACTTCTAGAAAGCTGACAAATAAAAATCATCGTAACACTGCAGAATAGTCAAAAAGGAAAATAATGATATGATACATGAAGACCTGGGAGGGAATTTCACAGAAGTCTTATTTTTCTAGAATGTGAAAGAACACAGATTTTTCAGGCAATTTTAATACTCATTTTTAAAGGTATTAGCTCATGTTGTAGAGCTTTATGCTATCTTGCTGACAAAGATTCAAATCCTTTGGTCCGAGTTGTCTACAAAAAAAACCAAACCAAACCAAAACAAAAACCATGAAAAAAAAACCCTTTTAAACATAATCGCATCTTCAGAGTATGATGACTCAGGCAGATCATCACAAACAACATCAGGAAGACTTTCTTGGTGACTGTTATGCTAAAGTTTAGTGCAATGTGTCCTGAATTCTGGCACTGTTAATATAGGCAATAAGCACTTGGGCTATTATAAACAAATGGAGTGCTGTAAATTGTGTTTCAGGACACTATCATTTTGAATGCACCAGAGTTCCTCAGCACTTTCTTCAGCTGAAGCAGTCATGTCAATCATCCACCTTCTGGTACATCAGGGTTTTCATTAGTTCTATAACTGCCTGACCTTGTGCCAGACTTGAGCAGACAGGTAGTTCATAACC
>JANHGO010005540.1:0-22884 GCA_024606505.1 Aquila spilogaster
TCATAGGCCAATGCTTCAATCTGTCTAGACCCCTCTGCAAGGCCTCCTGTCCCTCAAAGGAGTCAACAGCACCTCCCGTTTGGTATCACCAGCAAACTTGCTAATGGTGCATTCAACTACTCCATCTCATCCCAATCCTCCTGTGACCATATTTTGGCACTGTCTGGTCAAGTGGCCCAGATAATATTGACTGCCATATTTAAAGAGAAAGATCCAAATCTACTAATGTCACCAGTAAAACTCCCTCAGGTTCTTGTGCACATAAGAACCAGCAGCCACAAATTTTTTTCCTTAAAAAAGTAAATCAATAAAAAGGTCAAGTGTTTCAGCTTTTTCTATACAGCACTTTTCAGATGGTGGCATAAGGCACTGTAAGATACAGAAGAGCATGATTGGGGTTCAAGTATGTTTTCATCTCCTGCCACTAAGTATACACTGTGTATGCATGGCAGCTGTTTGAAATCTGTGATCTCTGTGTGCTTCTTATATGTATTCAGGAACTTTTAATATCAATGACTTTCCATTACACTTTAAATAAGAATGGATTTTTTTCTCTGCAGTGAAATCACGTTCCCGCTCAATTAGGACTCCCTATCCTTTCTGCTGTTGCAAACATCATACAGCGCGTGAACCGATTGCCTTGCAGGGTCCATCAGTGTTAAGCTCCAGAAAGTTAAGTCCACAACGGTCTTATACTTAAGAAAAGAAATATGAATAACCTATTTCCTTCTACCTTTCTTTCTCTAGGAGAAATAATCTATAATTTGTATGCTTTCAAAAGTTCGTCTGAATATGAAGAGAATACTAGGGAGAAACTAAGAACTGAGACTTGATTTTCTTTCCAATGTTAGTACTTGTTTTTACTGTTGTCCAGCGCTTAAGAAGTGCTGTGGTTACAGTGGAACATGGCTGTCATGGAAAGCTTTGATCACAGGAGAAGCCAATAAGTACCAAATGCATGTCCCACTTGCATTGCATGTAAGCAATCTACAGTTTCCTCTAATTAAAACAAAGCTGGCTAATAAATATATTTTTTAATCCTAAAAAAAAAATTAATTAATTGCAAATTAGATCTTTTTTCTGTTCTGAATATTTTTGAGGAAGGAAACAAAATTGTTTCAAGGTGACACAACAATTTCATTTCAATTTAACTTCCCACTGAACTTCCAAATGGCATGTCCAATTTTCCTAACTGCTCCATTCCGATTTAATTTTGTAAAGTCATATTTCAACCAGAGAGATATTGCCACAAAAGGTTTTGGGTTTTGCCAAGACTGTTTTTCAAAAGAACTCTTTCACTAGGGACTCTGACTAGCCCTAGGAATACATTTACATCCCAACTGGGAGTTAACGTAGCTGACACAGACTCCATTTCACTTCTTACTATAACTTTCATGAATTTGCACAGGTTTTATCTGTCTCATATCTGTTTTGAAAATGAACACTGATAGCTAGTAAACTTGCTTTTATTGACAAGTATTTCTAAAATCGTCTGGATTTATCTAACGGATGCTGAAAAGTCACTGCAGATTCCATTCCACCCTGATCTAAAAGGCTCCACCTTCTCAGTAGCATGTTGCTCCCTTCAGCTGAGTTAGGAGAATGGCTCAGACTAACACTTTTCAGCTATTGCAGTGTAAAACCAACAGGGTTAATTTAAGCAGCTTTCCTTGACAGCTGAAGGTAAGCTTCAGCTTACTTTACACTGTAGAAAGGAGTGCTCATACTGCTTACTGTGCAGGATTCAATGGAGGGCAGCAACAAATCACTGAGAAGACACTTACTCCTTAAACTGCCACAGACATTTCCTCAACTATTGGCAGAGCAGAACCTCCACTGAATTTTACCTGTCAGCTGAGCAGTCACCCATTTGCACCTCTTCACTTATCTCCTGGCAAAAGAGCTTTTTCTTATCTTCCGAGCTGAAGAAACAAGGCAAGGACTGAATCTCTAGCATTTTACTTCCACAGCTGATAGATTCACCCTACTTCCCTCAAAGAGTTCAAGCTATTTGTGCATCACCAAAAGAGAAAAAGTGAAGTGAATGTGTGTTTGAGAAAACAGTATTTTTGCTCTGAGACACTAATACCTCCTTTTTGACTGGGAGCTTGCTAGCAATACCATCTGGGGCAAAACTGAAATATACGTTGCTTGAGAATATTTTCTTGAGGCAAATAACAAACAATTCAAAACCCGCCAGCATGTTTCCAAACTATCAACTGAGCAGTTATTCAAACTGATCTGACTCACTTGCAGAATAAAACTGTCTTCTCACTGTGGTACCCAAGCAGGATAAAAACAATCTAATTCAAACTTTATAGTAGGAACAAAGAGTTAATAAAGAAATGCAGTATGGAAAGTACTGTAAGTCTATAAGTACATACATCCCCTGTCTGCCATGGGTAAATGATCTCTAATTCTGCCTTTTCATCAGGCTGTTTTCCAGAGCACTTCTGTTGCATTTATCATTTTTGAGCTGCCAAAAGCAAGGAATCAAGCTGTGAACCTCTCATCTTTCTGCCTGGGCTGCCAGAAAGGGACACTAGGTACCTCTTGGCAGTTGCCTCAGTCCCTGTTGCTAGAGGATGAGCAACATCAGTGCTGCTTCCCAGCTACACAATAAACCTCTTCCACTGCTTATTCCCTTCCTCCTTCACTATCATTGCTAATGCCACAGCTGACTGCCCCCCCAGGCTTTGCCTAGAATACTAAATTAAATGTGCTTGATATTGGGTTAGCCAACTAAAGGCTAATCAAATTAAACACAAAGACCCTGCACAGATCATAGAAGTGACGACAGGTGGAGGAATCCAAGAATCCAAGTAACCTGACCAGTGAGGAATGGAGTACGTCTGCACGGGCTACACCTACAACTCTCAGAACAGAATGGTTGTCCCCAGTGTGAAATCCACCAAGGTGACTCAACTAATGAAACTCTCTCCAGAACACCAGGCAAATGAAGAGGGATCACTGTCTAAAGGGATATAGGACTTATTATGGGATGCTGGGAGGAAGACAATTTCAATGGAGCAGAGAGAAATCGGGGATTATCCAAAACTTCTTATGGGATGTTTTGGGGAAGGGACACAGAAGGGGAAAGGAAGAGATCAAAACAGACTGGATTAGTTTATGATCACAAATTAAATCTCCCTAACTAAAAGTTATATACACAAATAAGAGAAATGTGGCTATATACCCCATCAGTGTATTCGTATTTCATAAAAGATGAATTCTCTGGCAGCAGCACAGAAAATGTACACTGAAGCTCTGCAGCAGGGTTACTGTCTAGAACTTCATGTAGTTGCAACAACCAGAGCCCCATCACCTAAATTAATTACACTCTTTAATGGCATATTTATTGGGATACTTGATCCACAAGGAAGCGGGAAATTCAAGAAGGGAAGGTTAAGAAGTGCACTGCAGTGCAGAAACCTGAGACAGGAATACAGGTAGGACTTAAATGGAATGACTTCAAGATGCTTTCACTCTCAGCTTCAAGGATTTAAGAATGAGTGGGAGGAAAGAAATTGAATATTACCTGTTTTTCTAGAAAGGCTGAAATCTGAGAAACCCCTACATGAAGACTGAGAGAGTTTCTAAGTGTATTTTGGACATTATTACTTCTGCAGATGTCAGGGAGTCACTTGTTTTTGAATTAAGATTGCATTTGAAGAGAAATCCGCAGTGGCAGCTAATCTAGCAATTACCTTCCTGATTACCTGTAAGAATATCTAAATGATGCGTCTATCTCCCATGATTGCACAGAAGGGTAGAACAAGCTTGTTTCAAGGTGAGAGAATTTGATCCTTTCCTGACAAGAGAGGTAAAGAGAGAGAGAAAGATTTCACGGAGTATGAAATTGGTTAGGGAAATATGCCTTAAGCACCTGAAGATAGCCACGAGGGAACTAGAGTGAGCTCCTTTGAATAAATCACCAGCAGTAATATGCCTACTTCCTTTAGCAAAATGACTTTTAGGATAAGTAGTAAAATGAAAAGATAGAATGATATTGGGGTGTAACTTACCCTCTCATTTAGCTAAAGTCAGTATCTTGAATATCACCCTATACAAGTATTGCTAGAAGTTTTTAATCACTTCCTTGCTTGATGGAAAAAAGCAGAATGGTGATCTCTGTACAGAGAGCTACTGTCAGAAATGGTAGCTAGAAGGCTGCATTAACAGAAACCACTGTTCCTTGATGACCATCTATTCTTCCCTCCCCTCAGGATTTTGGAAAAGGTACTTTAGATTCATAGATGTGGCAGCTAAAAGGAGCAATTACCATCATCTAGTCCAACTTCATGCCTCCCACAGGCCAAAGAACATCACCCAGGAGTTCTTACTTTGTGCTCATAATTGTCGAGCTATAATGTCTTTTAGAATGCTATCTACTTTTGATTTAAAGACTTCAAATTATCGTGAGCCATCCAAAGAAACTAAATTAAAAGTTGGGCTTTATAATAGCCATTAATATATTTTTCATTCAGTCCATTTGTGGGCAAGAGTACCATTAGCTTGAGGTACAACTGTAGCCAGCTATGTTACTGAGAGCAGATTTATTTTTAAAGAAGTTACTCAAAATATTTGACAATTTCATAGGCAGTCAGTGTAAAGAATGCCCTGTGGTACTACATGAGCACATCTATTTAAATTTGAAAACAATTTTTTACTGAACTGTGAAAGGCATATTTGGGAAAATTTAAGAGTTCTATGCATCTTGTTTACATGTTTTAACTATAGAGATGAATTATAATCGTATTGTTCTATTCTTGTTAGAATATATAGGTTCCCCTGAAAAGATTTCTGATAGCTGTTGAGAGCTCTGCTTCTAAATTCCTCTGAATACATCACAAATATGTGCATCAGTTTTCCTGTCTGTTGAAGAGGTATCAAGAGATTTATCATGCAGAGATAAGAATATACTTCTTTTCCAGTGATTGCTAAAAAATCAGCTATTTTAATTAGAGATAATAGCAATGTAATAACACTATGTACCACTTTCAGTGTGGAAGCTTCATATTCACTTGTCTTCACCAATATATACTCCATTAAAAGACTGGATTAACGAAATAAATCTGAAAGTTCATTATAAAGTTGAACTGCCATTAGATAACAGCCTATAACCACAACTGTTGTTTCATTATATATTCAGCATTAAAATGTGTCTAGACTTTTAAAAACTCCATACATGACTTCCTACTGAAACCTTGTAAAACATTTATGCTCTGTCAGAAAGTTTTGTTCGTCTAGAAAACAGTGATATCAATGCCGTTAACATCAATCCCTCCTTGACAAAAAGCTTTTATTAAGCATATCTTGTTTAAAAAGCAACTTCACTGATCACAATCATCAGGAAAAAAAAAGCTAAAATACTGATTCAAAACATCAGAATGTAATTTCCTTATGTTTTAGTTATTAAGAATAAGTTCTACTGTAAAGAATACACATTAGAACTTTACTCAATTAAAAATAAACCTGTTTTTACTTCTTTTCAGTAACAAATAATATATACCACTATGGTAATTTACATTTAAATCTCTTAAAATTATTTTTGAACTTTATCTTATGTCCCTTTCCTGCCAATAATCTCAAATGTCAACACTTTCACAATTCTGGTACTGAGAAAACCAAAAGAAGCTGACAAAAGTGCTGCTTGATCTTTAAGTCTATTGATATATGCACAAATGTATGCTTATAAACACAGAGAGCTATGTCAAACCTTTTCTTTCAAATACAACTCTAGTAGTTCACTGAATCATTGAACAGAAATGAATGAACTTTATAGTAAGTACAATGAGTTCAAGCTGCAGGGTTTAAAGACTCATATATACTTAAAATTAAGGACAAGCCAAAGTGTTTTGCTTGAAAAGGCTCTTTAATTAAAAAAAAAGTAAGTAGGAATAATATTTTTAGGTCCTCATCTGAAGTCCATTGATGTTAATGGGAATACTCGTGCTGAGTTTAGCAGGATTTGTAATAGGCCTATACTTTTTATCTTGAAATCTCCAAGTAACATGTTTAAATAGATCTGTAAGACTGCCAAAATTCAGAATGACAATTAGAAGAATAAAACCAGTGATGTTTCAGAAGTGACAGACAGGTAAACTGAAATGATCCAGAAGTGCCTGAGAGAGTTTTCAGGTATCTGTGTGCCGTAAACCTCTTGCAGCAGAACTAGTACAGACCTGGGATCCCATGTAGCATTGAGCTGCTTGTTCTTATAAAGGGAAATTCATGGTCTAAAGACTATATGAAGTCTTCAGCTCAGAAGTCATGGGGCATTATAGAACAGAAGCCTGTATCTTTTCTCCTGCATGAATTTCTCAACCTCTGTCACTTTGGGGGCAACGTGTTTTTAGTGAAAAAAGTTCAGCAATACCTAGGTTGTGTGTTGTGGGTGGCCCTGGTGCATAATGCTACCTCCCACACTCTCACGAGAGCTCAGGTAATAAAAAACACTCCAGGCTGCTAGACATTAACCATGTGGTTCATCTGCTGTGGGTCACCCACTGTAATCTTGAATGTGAAAGATGTACTTCAAATGTTAGACTATTGATTCTGTCCCCTCCTCCTGAGAGATACTCTCAACTCACTGATAGTCATAAATAATAAAGGAACTTCAGATACGCCACAGTCAAAAGTGGATACCTTACAGATGAAAGTGAAAAGATAAAACACATGGGGAAAAAAAACCCGAATGTGTTTTATTGTGTCAGGTTATCAGGAAAAAGGATGACTTGCATTTATAGCTATGTTTAGGTCCTCTCTTGGATTCAACAATTAGATGTCCATCTCTCGAGTACGTTACAATAGACGCAACTATTCCTTAGATCAGAGGCTGTGAGATAAAAAATTGATATTTCAGAGGCCTAAGTTACCAGCCACTGACACAATAACTTTGTTTTGCATCTTTAAACTAAGGAGTCATTTAACACACAAACTTTATGAACTTAATCAAACAGTTCTGTACACATCTGATTGTGCAGATTTATGGTATAATCCTGTTTATACTGAAGTAAACATTTGTTCAGTGACAACACTAGTAGGCCTTTATAGGCTGTGCACCTTTTACTGTCTTTTCTTGAGTGAGATGACGTAAAAGTACACACAACCATGTGAGATCTATGTACTTATCAAAAACATTGATGATTGTACTAACATGGAAACTTAGGCACCAAAGCACCTCAGCAATTTGAATATACTCACTTCCATTTTCAGTCTTCTCTAAATTGAGTTAGAGTTTTTGTATGACTGAAATCGGAATAGGTCAAAGTATTTATTGATCAATTAGTACTATGCCTTTCTGCCACATCAAGGTACAAAAAAATTATGTAAGGCAAGGCAAGTATTAATTACATGCCCAGTGATCAATGTGGTCATTTAGGCTTGTGGAAATCTGACAGAATGAAGGAAATTATCTCTTTAAGGAAGGGACCTCTCTCAAATGAAATCTTTCCAGAAATGTAAACAGAAGTTTTACATTGAGAAAAAATCAAATTTGAGTCAAAGATGAATAGAGTAAAAAAAGTATCTTCTGAACCATGCTAAAACAGTGACTGAAAGTACAATATGGGTCAAATTCTGCTCTCATGCATGGGTGCCTCATTTCTACTGATGGTAATATTCTGTACTTACTGAAGGAAAGTAAACTAACTGGTACTGGGGAAGCTAGTTTTCCCTCTCACTTCTGTTAAATGCCAACATCAGCTGAGAGAAGAATGAACCAATTTTATGTCCATTCAGAGTGTATTCCAATTTATGAGCTCCCACTGGTGAGGCTATTATTCATGCTTCAGAAGTTCTTCTCCTCTGTATTCTATGAACCCTGTATGAGTAACAAGTGTATTTATTTTTATGTAATATTTCTTTTTCAACAAACACCTGAGAAATGCAGTGCAGTAAGTATAATGCAAAATTTGTTTCTGCCCCCTTTTTAGAACAAATTTCACTTCAGAGAAACTAGGTATACAGGAACACACATAATTTAGACATTGACTTAGATGTTCTCATTTCATTTATCAGATTGAGAGGCCTAACAACAGTACCACCATTTGTTCCTTGCAGTCAAGAATCATATTTTAAACAGTAAATTAATGGTGTGAATCTCAAAAGCCAATCTGAGATTGCCAACTCGGATTTTAATACATTTTTCTTCCAGATACAGAGAAACAGACAAGACAATATTTGAGCAAAGTTCTTATTTCAAGGAGGTTTTGCATCAACTCAGTTCCATTCTGTTCCATTACCAACAGTGGTAATCCTAATTTACCCCATTGTGAATGCTAGAATCAGGCCATTTGTTTAAAAGCTTTGCTTTGTAATTAGGTAGTCACACACATGTAGCTAAAACCAAGATCATAATACTCTATGCTGAAACATATAATTGAAGCCAGGACTGGGTCATGTATTCAAAAGCCACCTTTTGTCTCTTATACAAGTATTTTTAGACTTTTTTCGTATGCAAATATACAGATGTGCCTACATTGTTGCTCTTTGCTGAATGAGTTATGTCAGGTTAAACAAGTACTGCATCTTTGTTAATTACAATACTTAGAAGAAAATTGTAAAGCATGTTGCCACACAGTTAATACGTGGGTTTAAAGGTCATATTTGTACTGATGGGAGGAACTGGCTAGCTTATTAACATCCATATTTTTCTATGAGGCAAGAAGACTGCTGCAAACCCTGAACTGACATCATAGGTTGCTGGCAAGTATGTGAGAGTGACAGAAGAACCTCCACATCACTTGTCAACTGACTTCCTCCGGACACCTGGGCTCCATCCTCCCACCTAAGGGTGCAAACCCGAGGTACCTGAAAGACAAATTTGGGAAGAGCTTGCTTTTACCTTGGCCCTTAATCCTTTGCTTAGTAATACAGGCATTGGGATTTCTACTGAACATTATTTACATATAGAAATGCTTAGAAAAATAATCTGAATTGACAGAATATGAAGGCTGCAGGAATGAACATAATTCTATGAAAGGCTTACTTAAGAGAGTTTGCTTTACTTTTGGTTTTTCTGCCTTTTTTTTCCAAAATCCTCTAAGCTATTTCTCTTGCTTCTCCCAGGGCCTACCTCCATCTATATCCTCCCATTTATTCTGTGTTTTCTGCACCTTTTGTCTGCATTGCCAGATAAGGTCTCCTACTGCTGATTGTTCCTTCTCAACATGTAGTAGCTGAACGTAGCCTCCCTCTTTCTTTCCACCTCACTGATTCTCTAACACGTTTCTAAACATATCCTTGCCTTCTTGTCTACAGCTCTTAATAATCTTTGTCCCTCTAATATTAATTTTCTAACTCTATCAATTTACTATTTACAGCTCCTCTGTAGAGGATTGTAGGACACAGCTATACAAAAATAAAAATAATAAATATAAGCATGAATTTCACTGCTTGGAAGTGAAACGCTTTGAAGTCCACTGGAGCTGTCCTTGAATGATGGTTTTGGGTTCACACACAAAAATCCTCCTGCTTTTACTCAGTCTCCATGGGACATGGTTATTTTGCATTGTACTTAAGGTTCCCTTTCTATGAGCACTTTGCCACTTGTAGAATTAACCACTGAACCTGAATGCATACAGGGTATTAGGTAATTTTAGTAAATTACTTTTCTTATTGACTATCATTTCATGCTGAGGTTACTTTAACATGAATTTTTTAATCCAGGTCTTTTATTTTTAATTTAAATTAGATATTTGGACATAATATTGTTTCTGGGAAGAGTGCCTCTGTATTAAAGTTTGATGACTTTAGGCTGGGAAAGAGTGGAATGTGTTGACTGGAGTTCCAGTAAGCACTTCATCAGGAATGTAAGTGCCAACAAACAAATCCCAGGGCATTTACTAGAGCTGGTCATAAAGCAAGCCACTTCCCCCCTGCTTGAGATAACATGAAAATGTGTAAGTTATCAAAATGTATTTGGAGACAGAATTGTTCTGAGTGACAGGAATCAGAGGGAAAAGATTATGAAACCATATGCACCCTATTCTCTTTTATAACATGATTCCTTTAAGTCAAAGATGTTAAGAGTTTATGTAGGTGTATGGGTTTCAAAAAATCTCTTTATGTCACTGGAAGGATTGCCAGCTGTTCTGTTATGCTGGGAAAGGAGAGACACTGTGGCACCTCTTCCAAATAAAACATGTGCTTAATTGATCTGGGCCACTGAATGTGTTCTGATCTTCCCAGAGTGCAAGACAGTTCAAAACATGCACACATCAGAAGAGCTGTTAGTTTATGGAAGTTGCTATCTGTTTAGTAGTCAGCCACAAAAATTAAATATTTTTGTTTTAGACTGCCTACAGTCAAATCATGTAGCAGTTTGGCTGACTAGCAAATGTTCTTCTACATCCCTTACACACCTACAGCAAGACAAATAGAAAAGGTGGCAAGGCAAGTAGTGAAGATCTTTTTTCAGTGACACAGAAGTTACACATTCACAGTTATTATCAGCTCCTTTTCCTAGAGGAGAAGGCCAAGTCTTTCACTTAGGGATTAAACAAGGCCTTATTTAAAACCAGTGAAAAGTAAATATCTAACCCCTGCTTTACTATTTTCAGGGGATTTGAGCAGCAGACTGTAAATGACACTAAATGACATCTTAAGGGGGTAGAACAGTTATTAAATACATGCTGTGGAAGGAAGGTTTCTTCTGTTCAGATGAAAAATTTTAAAGTTTCTTTTTGCTAAATCAAATGATATTATTAGTAACACAGCCAAGGGAAATTAAATAAGAGCCCTTTTTAAAAATTACTTTTCCTGGGAACTTCCATTAAACACAGCCTTACTTTGTTTTCAGTGAAGGAGGTTGTTTTGTCAGCTAAGAAACACTTGTTTATGGTAGCAATAAACTCTGCCATCCCAGACTGCTTACCAAAAGACAGTCAAATACCAATTCCACAAAGGACAATAAGAGGAGCTAATTTACACTCTTCCCCAAGATAAGAGGAGCAAGGAAGGAGATATGGCTGAGTCACAATTTCTTTTCTGTACTGCTGCGGAGGTAGTTCAGCTATTAGCATATTGTAATGCTATGTTGTAATGTCTGTCTTCAGTCAGCCAACATCCTGCCTGCTCCCCATGAGGTACTGCCTTGCAGTACAGTTTAAATAAAAAGAAATATTGTCAAATCTAATAAACAAGCTTGTTAGTTTAATCAGCATAATTTGAAAGTTTCCTTTAATGCTTTTTTAAATGTTGGTCATTTAAATTAGAACTGTAAGGCAAGATTTTATTTAAGAAAGGGCATGCGAACAATGATGTCTGGATTGAGTGTACTGCAGAGTCCACGTAAGGACACGTGATGCTGTCTTTCTGCTCTTACCATACATACAAAATGTGGTAATTTATAAGAAAAGCCTTATTATGGTTTGAAAGCCCAAGAAAGAGATTAGCTATCAAGAAATTAAGCAATTTTGTTCTCTGAAGCCTGTAATTTGGGGGTGACCAGAAGTTTCTTTTTAGAACGACTAAAAGGGTAACAAGAAAAGATGTCCCAAAGCATCTTCTAGATCTTTCTCTCCATGGAAGCTTTAACTGTCAATGACAGTCTTTGCTTTGAAGCAAATTCAAATCATATTAGTCAAGTCAAACTTCAAAGTATCATAACCATTTTAGTGACTGTGTTTCATATATTCATTTTAATAGAGAGATGAGGAATTTTTTAACAGAATAAAATATGAAAGAAGCTGCAGGAGGGGCTGCCTTAGATACATTCCTGCTATTTCCTCCTAGTCATCCTCCTCACTGCTCTCCTGCTACAGTCACATCATCAAAGGTCATATTAACCCAATGCACACATATTTCATGAGCTAAGGTGGAGAAAAACAAGAGTCAATCCAAATACTGTATAAATGTTTTTCAGGAAGAAAGATAATCCTTTGTTTGGCATACTACAGCTATTCCTCTAGAAGATGGGTGCCTTTATTTTTTATTTCTTGTTTATGTGAACAAGAACACAGTAAAGAGACGATATAAAAAGGAACACTAAGATATGTGAGAAAAGGAGGATAAGGATTGAAAACACATGTTGGGATAAGCCTGCACTTATTATCTTTTAGTTGCAATTCTTAATTGAATATATTAGAAAGATACAAGGAGAAGCATGTCTATTTTGTCAGGAAATTTTACTCAGCCTTCTTCCTAAGGAATTCATGTGGGGTTTTTGTTGTACTTATTCTGACTCTCAGTTCAAATGGAGAGACAAGGTAAGTTTTTATTTAATCCTAGAACTTCCTTATCTGTAGAAAAAAGCCAGAAAGACAGACTTAAATGTAGTTGTTCAAATTCACTGCTGTTTTCCTGGTTTCTCGGGAGGTAACTAATGCTTATACAATGTCCATAGTGCTTAAACCAATCTTAATAATTTCTTTCTTATATTTTTCATATCCACAGCACTCACTAAAGTGTTTTGCTACAGCCTTCCAAGTATCACTATTAAAAGCTGAATTATCATTGCTAATTCTTTAGGATTGACATAATAGAGGAGGATGTGGATATTTTCTCTGATAGTGACACATCTGCCAATTAGTTTACCTATCTTCCCCAGTCCATTAAGCTCTTAAAACAACAGGGGAAGGGGGATTTTAAATGGTTTCCTCCCAAATATCCCATCTGGTCAGGTTTAGAATTTAATTTGTACCACATATCTCCATTTTAAATCTGTGTTGCAGTTTTTTGTTGGGTATTAACCACTTCAAGTACAAGACTGTCAAAGTAGTAAAGCAACTTACTGTTTTTAATACTTTGCACTAAGCAATAAATTCCTGTAGTACCTGGATAGCATACTTGTGCAAAAACGGGTTTCCACAGACAGCAATAAAATTTACAGACCCTTTGCAAGAGCATTTAATAGCTAGCACTTGTGACAAAACATTGGCTGTGGGGCTGCAGAGGTATCAGCAACAGAAATGATGGAAATGTAATTTTCCTAGTACTTTTCTTTAATGTCAGCAGATAGCATTTTGCTGAAAAACAAATAAAGATCCTATGACCTTAAATATGAACACTAATAACTCAATTAGAAATACTAAAACCATCTGTAATTCTTTGCCTGAAAACAAAACGAGCTTATTCTATGATGTTTTCAGTTTGTGTGGTGGGGTTGTGGTAGCCGGGGAGGGGCTGCGGGTGTGGCTCCTGAGAGAAGCTGCTAGAAGCTTCCCTGGCTCCAAGTCAGACCCGCCACTGGCCAAGGCCGAGCCCATCAGTGACGGTGGGAGCAGCTCTGGGAGAACAGATTTGAGAAGGGGAACCTGCAGCAGAGAGGGGAGTGGCAGGTGAGAGGAACACCTCTGCAGATACCGAGGTCAGTGAAGAAGGAGGGGAGGAGGAGTGGGGGAGGAGGGGATGCCCCTGCAGCCCGTGGGGAGACGGCAGGCTGTCCCCCCCCAGCCCATGGAGGTGAGCGGGGGAGCAGATGCCCGCCTGCAGCCCGGGGAGAGAGGAGCCCACGTCGGAGCAGGGGGATGCCCCCAAGATGGCTGGGACTCCGTGGGAAAGCCCGTGCTGGAGCAGTCTGTGCCTGAAGGACTGCAGCCTGTGGAAGGGACCCACATTGGAGCAGTTTGTGAAGAACTGCAGCCCGTGGGAAGGACTCACATTGGAGCAGTTCATGGAGGACTGTCTCCCGTGGGAGGGACCCCATGGTGGAGCAGGGGACAACTGAGGAGTTCTCCCCCTGAGGTGGAAGGAGCGGCAGAAGCAACGTGTGATGAACTGACCCAACCCCCATTCCCCATCCCCCTGCGCTGCTGGAGGGGAGGAGGGAGAGAGAACCAGGAGTGGAGTTGAGCCTGGGAATGAGGGACGGGTGGGGGGAAGTTGTTCTAAGGTTTGGTTTTATTTCTCATTATCCTTGATTTGATTTGATTTGTAGTAAATTAAATTGATTTTGTTTCTTCCCCAAGTTGAGCCTGTCTTGCCCGTGACCATAAGTGGTGAGTGATCCCTCCCTGTCCTTGTCTCGACCCAGGAGCGTTTCTTTATATTTTCTTCTCCCCATCCCACCAGGGCTGGAGGGGGGGAGGAGTGAGCAAGAGGCTGTGTGGTGCTTTGTTACTGTCTGGGCTTGAACCATAATATACCATTAACACAACACTTATGACATATTTAGATGATTAGTCCTCCTTGTGTTTTCAGACACTTTGTAGACAGACTATGCAGTCAGGGTTGGGGTAGGAAAAAAGGGAGAAAAATAACTGGAAAAAGACAAGACCACAGTATGAAAACTTTTTTTCCTTCAATATTTCAATAATTAAAGCCACAATTTTGGCTCACTGACAGTGTAATTGAGAACAAAACCTTTGTATGCAGGTAGATCATAAAATAATTTGGGTTGCAAGGGATCTTTGGAGGTCATCTGGTCTAATCACTCCACTGAAAACAAAGGAAACTTTAAAGTTTGATTCAAGTTAAAATTAAGTAAGGCTGCTAACAGTCTTGAACCATTGAGATGTGAAATTCTTCTGGGATAGGAATTGCACAGCCACTCCAGGAGACTTATTTCACTGTTGCATAAGAATTACTCTTGTTGCAACTTGTGACTGTTGTTTCCTGTCCTTTCACTGTGTATCTCTAAGAACACTCTGGCTCCAACTTCTCTGTAACTACCCATTAGGTAGCTGAAGTCAGAAGACTTCTTCAAACTGAACAAGCCCAGCCTTTTCAGACTTTCCTTATACATTATATACTCCATTCCCCTAACCACTTAGTGGCCCTTACTGGACTCGTTCTATTTGGTCAATGTATTTCTCAGGCTGGGAAGCCCCAAAGTGGGCATTGCATCAGGTGCAGGCTCTTAAGTGCAGAATAGAGGGGAATGAGCACTTGCTTCATCCAGCTACCTGCATTCTTATAAATGGAGCCAGTATGCAGTTAACCTTCATTGCCAGAAAGGCATGCTGCTGATGATGTCAGGATAATATTGAAGGATAATCAGTAAGAAGACGGAAATTTTATTTTACCATTATGCACAGTATTGTTAGGATCTGGAATTTAGGCCAGCTCACTATCCAAGGACAAATTTTCAAGCTCGTGATGTACATACAAGGAAGACAACATTAGTATTGTCCGTTCAATGTAGGGATGGCAACAAGGAAAATTGGAATTTCATAATTCTAGATCATCTTCCTTCAACAAAAGGAAATACAATCACTCATCTAGACCCAGAGGGCTGACAGTTTTGGAACATCATGTGAGATGCTGAGCTCCCTCTACTCTCATAAACTGAAAATCTTAGAGAAGAAACACATTGGAAGGCCTGCCTTTGATCACCAAAGTTGAGTTTTAAGCCCCAGATGGAATTATTTCCCTGCCTTATTTTCTGTCTTCTTTGAGCTTCTTACAGGGCTCTTTCTTATTTTTCCTTCGAAGTCCTTGTTTGGGAAGACATGATACTTAGAAATACTTCTGTTTGCTTCTAGAATTCATTACAAAAGATCTTCTGGTTTGGAGGGGGGCTTTTTTGCAAGTAAGAGGAGTAATTCAAACTAATTTTAATAGCTCTTTCTTTCTATCTGCTTACAATATGTTCATCTGTTACACAGACTTTAACCACAAATGTGCCAAGCATATAGTGGAATAGTGAGATGAAGGACACACTGGGGGAATAGCAGAATCAATGTGCTTAGTCTATTCTTAATCCTCTCTTTTGTGCATACGGAGGCCTGCATGTGCTGCTATTCCATACACAGACACAGGGGCTGATGTCGTTTTTGCAGGGCTAGTTATGCAGCCAAGCCTTCATTCAAAGAGACTCAGAAGCCGTCAGAAAGGAAGGGGGAGAGGCAAAAGAGAAATTGTGGTAATTATTTTTACTGTCTGAAATTCAAAAGAGGCATCTATTAGTAACATAATATATGGAGCAGTCAAGAAAGAAAAAAAAGATGTCAGCATTTTTATGTTTCTGCTAAAAATGTGCCTGAGACTTTTCTGTCTGCAACAGTTATAGACTTAAATCAGCGCCAGTAATGTTTAGGATCTATATGGGGTGGCAGTCACTGACAGGTGACCAAATGTACCTGACCTTAAACTGTTTGCAGGTGCTACACCTTCTTTCTCAGCCAGTCACCCCTCTTCTGCCAGGCATACGGTACAGTGTCCTGCTGCTCTCAAGCATGCCTTATACAGATGACTTCTCTGTCAGCCTTTCCCCTGCAGTCAGAGTCCAGGCACACAGACATGACAGACAGGGCACATCCAAGTTCAGCACGGGACTGAGAACTCAAGGACTCCCGTTGAACAAGGCAGGTATTTTAATTCACAGCTTCTCTGTGACTGTTTTCTTATTTCAGTGCCAACTCAAAAAAGCATTTAAGCAGGTCTTAAGCCATAAATGCTCAAGATCCTTGTAAAAATGCCCCACATATTCAGGAAAATGTGTGCCAAATGTTGAACACATATGTACCTACCTCTCAGAACTGGGCGACCCAGACACATCCTCAAGTGCTTAGTTGAATTAACAGCATAAAGTTCTGTTCTAAATACAGACTCTTCTTAACTGGTACTTCTTTGCCTGGTATATCTATCCTTCTTGCAACACTTCATACTATGCAGCAGAGCAGCTTATGTTAGGACTAGGCAGTGCAGTGAGATCACCCAAAGAGACATGAATTTCCTCCACTCAAATGCAGGCAGGACTAGAAAATGGTACAGGTTCCCTTCCTCTTCCTCCTCTTTCCCTGTCTTTTCCTCACAATACTCACTGTTTCCCCCTCTGTTACCTTCACAGACAATAGTTATGGCCACAGTTGTGATCACTTGTAATCCACTGTGGCCCAGGTATTTTAGGAAAACTTGTGATTTGATGCAGAAGGGTAGTAAAACAATGGCATGGGTTTACAAAGCGGTGCAAAGTTGAACTGGCCCTGTCAACCTCTCCAAAGAATAGGAATACCCTTATCTTGGATCCAATTCAATTCTCATAAGAAAAGGGATGACTTGGAGCTGTGATATAAAACAATGTCACCATTTATAGTGTTACTGAGATACGGGAGGATAAACACGGCAACAGAAAAGAGTTAGTAAAATCAGAAGCATTTTAAAATCTCATGGTCTACAAAAGAATGGACATATTATAGCTTTGTCATGATCATAAGAGACAGTAGATTGTGTCCTTTGCATAATAGTTTCAGATTTCATTGCCAAAGAAGAATGTAAAAAACAGGCCTAGAAGGACCAATTGAAAATCTATCAAGTTGTTATAAGGCTTCACAATATGCAATTACAAAATCAGTAGTTGTGCAGGAAACAATCATAAAATAGCCAGACTGCACCTTCATAACATTGCTAGCAGTTTGTGTCAGTATTCATTTAGGAAGTCTTTAATCTGTATATCTATATGTGCGGAATAAGGATGAAACACTAGTATTTCGTATTAAAATTATCTGCCATGCCTCCCTCAGACATTTTGCTTGCTTTTAAATATCAGAAGACAAGAAGGCAATGATGCAAATTCTACTTGGAAAGAGAAGGGTCCTTTGTATCAGAGCATTGCAGTGAACATCTGACACCAAATACTGTATTTCTGGTGACTCCTTTGTTTCAAAAAAGGAACAAACTTACACTTTTCATTAGACAAGAGCAACAGTTTTGAAATGGGTGCCCAATGAAGCTTGTTTTGTAGAAAAGACAGATTCTTCCGCCCACCCTTGGAGATTCATAACCCTTCTAGAAGATTAAACCAGAACAGTGCAATTGATTAATCACTTCTGAGAAACTTAGCTTTTATTTTTAGTCAGTGCAAGAAGAACCCATGATTGTGACAAGATCCCATATTGCAGCCTCCCTTTCAGAGTAAATTATGGGCAAAGTTACAAACCAGCAAAAATAGAGGTTCATAATGGAGATGATGACAGACCTTTAATTATGCAGGGCATGAAGAACAATGCTGTAATAAAATTAGCAGAAAAAAATAATGTGCCATTTAGTCTACTACATGCTTGAAGACTTCTCCACTATAGAGGAACCAATGTGGTTGGTTATAGTTGCTCAGAAGTTAGTTGTCTTAGGGCCTTTAAGGCTGAAAGTGCTTTGTTCCTTAAATTCATATATGAATTTTGATTAATCATGATTTGGAGTGCCTCTGTGAGAGAGGTAAAGATAATGAATATTGCTGATTCACAGTTATGCAAGCTAGTTTTGTAAGTCTGATGCAGCCAAGGCTTAAAAGTAAATGGACATTCCAATGTAAGCATCTGACTTTAGCAGGCTAAGCTCTGATGCAAGCACCAAACTGCTGTATGGTCAGTAGCAAGATAAAAGCTACTGCCTTTGAACACCAGCATTCAAACTCTCTGCTTTTGTATATAAAAGCATGTAATCTGGCCCAACAGGCACTACTATTAAATCAAAGTTGCTGCTAAAGCCCCTACATTTGCATTACAGTGGGTTTTTTTGTACTACATTTAAGCTGGTTTTCTGAACAACACATAATTACCACACACGAATTTAACCTGTCCAGAGGACCATTTGTAAAGTTCAGGCCCAGAAAAGGTTGGAGCATATTTGGTGTGCATCTGGAGAAGAGCATCAGGTTCATTTTCCCCAAAAAGGACTCTAGTTCAGAAATCCCCAAAGCACCATGTGAAACAAAGCAACACATGGAAAAACGGCATGGTTGAGAAATGTACTTCAAAACTGCACTACTGCTTCCAACCAAAATGGAACTGTAAATTAACCTATGTCCTGACAGAAAGGGATTTATCATGGTCAGAAAGGTTATCATGGTCATTGTTACCTAATAACTGAAATGACCTTTCTTTGGTTGTACTTTGATTTCCATGACATGCCAGACCACCACACACAGGAGATTGAAATAAGCCACACTGTTTCAGAAGCATAATTCTGAATACACTTTGCAGCCTAGCTCAAGAGTTTAAAACAGTAATACGTAGCTGCTCTCTCACCAAACCAAGTTTGGACATACTGTGGAGGGACAAAATAATGTCCATGACTTCTAAAGGAAAACTTCAGCTCTACAGAATAAAAACAAAGCAGGAGGCTTGTCCATTTTCTTCCAGTCCAACTTGAACAATCAAACCCAGTTTACAGCATCAGAAGAAAGGGTTGTGTAAAACACATAAGGGTAGTATTCTTACCTACATAAGGATTCATTCCAACCTCAAACTATTCCATATTATACCTGTACCCACTGCAGGACAAGATAATAATATCAATATCTTAAGACTTGTGTGTCTGTAGATTGTTGATGGGCTTGTCCACCATGACATCTCTAGACTTATTTTATAGGCAGAGAAATACTCTCATCTGCATCAATGTTAAATTTGTTTCCACTACCCACCACACAGACTGGTTATGTTTAGCAGAAAGTCCACTGTAGAATAGTTAATGTTTTATTAGAAGTCTTGAGGAATTTGCTTATTTTCTCAAAGAACTGGGTTTCACAGCCAAGCATTTAACAGAACTCAAGAACATTTAAGAGAATTCAAGAAAATATTAATTCAATATTACTGGACAATTTTAAAAGATTGAAGGGATTTTATAACAATCTTACCACATTCTGTTTTATATGATTCTCCAAAAACTTGCTTTGGCAGCATAAGCTCCATTAAATACAAACTCCCTATTGGCAATATGTTATGTAAATGTGAGTTACAGGATTTGCTTCTTTTTGAGAGAATGCTAACGTATCTAAGTCTATAACTAGTACATCTTCAACATAAACCTCACAGTTTTAGAGGAAATTCCTGGTCAGCAATGCGTATATTACAGACCCCCAAATAAAATTACATGAGAAACAAACACAAGTAGAAAAGGTTTTAAATTCCAGATCAATTATTTCCTGCAAACTGCCGTTGCCATTAACAATACTCCAAGCTAAAACAGGTAAAAATGACAGACTTGGAAATATAAGTGCAACTTTTAAAAAGTGTACATAGAAGATACCCTTTATCTAAACTAATAAATTTTTTCTGATGTTTTCACTCTTAAAATACACTATTATAAATGCTAAATATTGATTCTTGTGTTGAATGTTAAATGTATCTCCAGTTGTGCATTTTAATGCCATTTTTTCAGGTCATCTAGAGATTTAATACAAACCTATAGTAGAAGTAAGCAGGTACATAATAAAAATTATATAGCAGTATTTTATAATAAAACCTATATATAAAGAGTATATAATGGATATTCACATACCAGCATTGGAAGCATTTGTCTCCTTTGCTAAATGACTCTGGACCCAATCCCAACCTGCTTCACTGAGTAATGTCATGCTGCCTAACTAGTCCAACTGAAATCAATGTGATCATCTGTGATAAAGAAATTTAATGGGATAAAAGCATCAGGAAGCCGCATTTGGACACTGCAGTTAAATTAACTAATTCTCTGTAATCTATACACTTGATTCACAACTTACCTTGGTCAAAGCAATATGATTAAGACATTCAGTTGGGACACTGATGTTTCATTTAGAAAGACCTGAGTCAGTACCAGAAGTGGAGTTCTTTCTCGATGGGTGAGGTTTTAGCTTCTTTCCTCAGTACAGAAAAAGAGAGAGGCACAACTGAAATTACTAGGATTATGCACAAAAAAATATTTAATGGAATAAATATTTCTGATTCTGTCATCAACTGATAGTTGAAATAGCTTGAGTTACAGATATCACCTGGGAGAGAATCTTGATCACTGGGCATATCTGGGCATTTTTAGGTCTCTAATGTTAGCTTGAAAGATGCTAGATAAGTGCCAGCTGATCTACATTGGTCATTTTGACTCTGGTATTTCACAAGCTCTGAGGTGGTAAATTCCCTCCATTATGAAACTGAAAAATTCTGTAAATATCATTTGCCATTAAACTCTGCTGAATGTGAGTCAGAGGTGTGTAATTTTCATTTACACATGCATTTCCTCTGTACATGTACCTATGATTGCAGGATAATGGAGAACCATATTTGAACACTTAATCACAGACAATGATAAAACTTCCCTCAAGTTCAGTCACTCCCATTTCAACATAGTCTAAATGCAGAACAAAATATTGCTCACTGTGATTTTAGTGGGGTGAAAGGGGTACCAGAGCCTCAGCTGTATGGTTTCAGTCTGCTTTCTTAAAAAGTGGTTTTCTTGACAATAGAGAATGACAGTTACAATGTGGTACCACTTATTCGTTGACGCTAGTATGCCAGAGACTAAGCATGTATTCGAACCAGCCGGAGGCCACGTAGTCAGAGCCTCAGGCTCCCAACGTTAAAATATCAGCAAGTTCTATAATAGGCATTTAGAGGGAGAATAGAGAGATGAAGTGACCTGCTGTTATGGAAGGTTCTAACCCTAACAGTAATTTTATTGCTTGGTAAGATTGCAAGAACCTTTCTCAGTGTGTCTGCAAGAGAAGGTTTTAGTAAAGTGTCTTTGCAGGCATTTGAGGAGGAGTTGATTTCTGGAGATATTGTTTACCAACAGCTCCTTCTTCAGACACTTATGACCCTTTTTCTATTTCCTTTGGCCCCAAATAATTTGGCTTTTCTTGCAAGTTAAGAGCCATTCTATTAAAAGCAAATAATTTCTGTGTGTCTTTCCAAATGATCTTCAGAACATCAAGCACTGTCATGGATGCCTGAAGACAGAATGGTATCTTCATAAAAATGCAAATTATTCCAATTATAATAGCAATCAGAGTCACAGAGAGCAAGGGATTTCTCAATTATAGCTCTTGTGTGGCACTCAACATTCCCACAGAGACACAGCAGAGGAAAACACAACAATTTAAATAACACTGATGTCCATTCCCTTTATAATTCCTAATGGCATGAATATTATTTAAAGACTTTGAAATGGATATACCTCATACAAAAGTAGCATAAATTGTAAGTGAAGCTTTTGATTAGAGCTTACATAAATACACTGCCATATATTTTTTTACCAAAATTTTACAAGTCAGGCACAGATGTTGAAAATTATTACAACCACTACGTGACAGCTAGGTCCCAACCTTGATTACTCATGCAATAGTAGGCAAAGATCACAATTTTTCAAGACAGACAAAATAACAGGCTAAATATAACTCAGTTTCTACTCTTTGGACAAGCAATTCAGAGCTGTTATGATTAAAGCTAATAATAATTAGTTACCTCAATCTAAATACCCTGTATCATCTCTGGATCTCAAAGCACTCCACAAGAGAAATCCGTTTTACAAATAAGGAAATAGAAACACAGTGAAGGAACAGATTTATTTACTGACATTTAGTATGCTAGTACAAGGACCTAGACCCACATTTCCCATGTGCTAGTTTGATGCACTATTCCTCTTCATCTGAGTTTCCTTTGAGTTTAGATCCAATCCAGACTGTAGACTATACTGAAGCAGCATCAAGATGGCTGTAATTTATATGTCTGCCTTAATTTAGACAGGGCGCATCATATCGAGGAAGCCTAATCCAGGGTCCAGGGATCATTCAGATAAAAAAGAGCTGGCCTTATCTTGTGCATATCTGTGCTGATTTTGGCTGGGATAGAGTTAATTTTCTTCACAGAAACTAGCATGGGGCTATGGTTTGGATTTGTGCTGAAAACAGTGCTGATAACACAGGGATGTTGTAGTTATTGCTGAGCAGGGCTTACCCAGAGCCAAGACCTTTTCTGCTCCTCACCCCACCCCACCAGTGAGGAGGCTGGGGGGGCACAAGAAGTTGGGAGGGGACACAGCAGACCCCAACTGACCAGAGGGATATTCCAGACCATAGGATGTCATGCTCAGCCTAGAAAGCTGGGGGAAGAAGAAGGAAGGGGGGACATTCGGAGTGATGGCATTTGTCTTCCCAAGTAACCATTACTTGTAGTGGAGCCCTGCTTTCCTGGAGATGGCTGAACACCTGCCTGCCCATGGGAAGTGGGGAATGAATTCCTTCTTTTGCTT
>JANHGO010005541.1:0-22882 GCA_024606505.1 Aquila spilogaster
ATATTTTTATAACTTTCATAGCTTTAAAATAAAGTATTTTTTATACCAAAGTAGTTCTAGTGTAATGCTTAATAAAACTTAGTGTGTGTCTAACATTAAATAATGTTTATGTGCAGCTTTTAGACCCTTTCATGATTTGAAACATTCAATTTTGAGGTGGATTTAAAACAAAGTCAACTTGGCAAGTGCATTCACAGAACTTGTATCTCTGACCATAGGCATCTGTTCTCTGTTGGGAGAAACAGTGCTACAAATTAAAAATGCTGATCTTTTTGCTGTTGGACACAATTGCTTTAAAATAGCTTTTTGACTGTGTTTTATATCACTTTATAAAAATATCTCCTCCTTTCCTGTTAATGAAACTAACCACTTAAGACAGTTTGTCAAAATGTGATAGGACAATAGCTTTATCCTTTCCACCTGTAAAGAGTTTTTAGTATCAAGAGAGAAAGACTTGAATGGAATGTAGAGTTCCTGCTGTACCAGAACTGTGTACTGATAGCTGCATCTTCTGGGGAAAAAAAAAAAAAACAAAACCAAAACAACAACAAAAACCATCCCCCAAAAACTGCACAACCCCACCCCACCCCACCCCCCCGAAACAAAACCCCACCAAACCAAACTCCAAGCGTGAGCTTGGGAAAGCTTCAGTTGGGAATGTATTTGAGGGAAGGTATCTTCCGTCTGTACTGTTTTAACCTGTTACCTACATACACAGTTTATTCTAAACTTGAAATTTATATGTTCAGCTTTGGCAGAATCATAGTGTCTTTAACCTTCTTTATATGATTCATTATTATTTAAGGGTTCACATATGATTTTTTTTTTCTGTTTCTGAAGTTAAACTTTGAAATATTTGCATAGGTAACCAGCGGGCTGCAACGGAAGCAGAAAATGAAGATGGCGCAAAATCTGCTTTACTTTCTTCTTTCCAACAGAATGAGTTGACCATCTGATCAGGAATTTGCCTTCTTCCCTGTAACTTAGATTTAGTTGATGGAAGTTTTTCTTTACAGTTGCCAAGTCCACATTCATGTGACATAAAAAAAAGCACTTCAAAGGGAAATAATTCTTCTCTTTTTCTGTTTGAGATACTTACATTCTTTCAGTAGTTTTACAACACGGTTTAAAATTTACTTGAATTAAGTACATTATATTTTCCATGAGGATGTTTTAACTTCGATCTACTGGTGATGGGGCAAGGGAATGTATAGGTAACAGCAATATGCAAAAACTAAATTACTGGATATTTAAAAGTTTTGAAAGCTTGGATTATTTGAGTAAGTTTCTTGTTGTCTTACTGTTGAACTTTCATGACTTTTCTTTCTTGGTATGTTCTTAAGAATTAAAACAAGTGACAATCACAGTGTTTACTGATGAATTCAGTGAGAGAAGTCGCCGTTTTGAGTCAACCTGATACTGAAAGCTAGCAACTTTGAATAAAAACAACAGTGTGTGGTCAATTATTGGTCCTCAATTTGTAGACAATGTATGCTTTTCATCTTATAATTTCTAAGAAGTTGGTTTTTTGTCACTCTACAGACTTTGTTTTCAAAGTAAGGGTAACATTGCTGGTCAGTATGTTTCAGTGTACTGAGGGATCAGGTTGTCAGTACTAGGCCAAGCTTGCCCCCAGCAAACATTTTCTGCAGCAAACTGAGCTAAGAATGTGAAAGACAACATGACTTGTTGGTAACTGGTACGGGAGCAAAAAACTACAGTGTATGACTTGCATTTATAAAGTGGTGGTGAAGAGAAGTCAATACCAGGGTTCTGGCCACTCAGACTTTGTGTTCTCCTGTGTTACTTACAAAGAAAGTTGAATTTTATTCACTTCTATTGTGCTTCAGGTGCTGAAAATTGTTTAGGAGAATGTGAAAAATGGCTCTTAATACTGTAAAATTAGCAGGAAATGAACTTTGTTGTTTGTGGAGAAGATGATTGCATTCTTTTAATTCTGTGATGAATGTACATACTACCTTGGGGATGAAATCATACTACTTCTGGGGAAGAAAAACCCCCCAAAAACATAGATCTGAATTTTGAAGGAGCTGTCAGCTGAGTGTTTTGGCAGCTTGACCACATTTGTGAAAGGATGATTTGCCGAGAACATACTGGAACAGTACATCCCTTGTAGCTTTAGGGTTTCAGTTTGTTTTCAAAGCAGAGTGCATGATGCAAGTGAAATCCTGTAGTAGTGGTGTTAATTTTTTATTTTTTTTTTCCTCCTAAGGGAGATGCCAGGTTCTCTTCTCATTTATACAGCGATACCGGTAGGAATGCATAGGAGTGTAATATGGAAGGCTTTTCCTGCATAACGTTGATCTATTTTGCCAGAAGTCATACTGTCCCTTTTAACAGTTATGTTCTTGCTTTGCAGCTAGTGTTGATCTGCATTGCAGTAGAAGTTTCAGTGTTGTCCGAAGTTATTCCAGTTAAGGTAGCAAGAATTGGTTTATTTATCAACAGTAAAAGTAAACAGTGTTTAACTTTAGATGGCTATGTGACTTGCCTGACAGTGCTATGAGCATACTAGGTCAACAGTGTTTGGGGACCATGTAGTTTACAAACTGGCTTGTGTGTCCTTCCATCCTGTGCTTCATTGTATGAACAAGGTGACTGTGGGCAAGTCCTAGAAAATGGTTGTTCCCCCTAAGTTCTCACCAACACGTGATTCCCACACCCCCCACTTCTTCTTCTTTGGTCTGTTCTTTCTTGGTCGTTTTGGGGGCATTCTTGTGCGAAAATCAATGGCTGATTTAAAGGGGTTCTGGTAGCTGTGTAGCAGGTATGAAGTTGCAGTGCCTTTATGGAGGTGCGCTACGGTAATAAGACTTCACATGGTTATGTGTCATCTCTATTTGGTTTATTTAATAAATAGTTTTTCACTAGAACCTGGTGCTGAGTGTCCTGTTGCCTCATTTATAGGCCTCTACCTACTCTATTCTCAAGATTCTCATTGGAACCATACTTGTGACTCCCATAAGATAAAAATGTAGCATGTGTATTTTGGGACAAATACTGAGCTGTTAAAACTGACAAACTGATCTTGATGGAATTTGCTTTGTCCTTTCTTTCCTCTTCAAAGTTTGTTACTCTGGTTACCCCATCTAAAACTAGATTGTAAGCTCATGAGCAGGAACAGTCTTAGCTTGTAAAATTTCACTTCTGTAAAAAGCCAAATCTGTTGAATAAAACCAGAACATGAAGCTAAAGCTGCACTTGAGTGCAGTACTGTTAGTGGTCATTTGAAGCATGTGTAGTGTTGCAGCAGTATGCCATGTCTCTTCTGTGAGGGTTTACTTGCGGTATGCCTGTATGTGAGTGTTGAGCCTTACATGTCATAACGCTTGGGGTACTGCATTCTAATGAAGTACTAAACTTGGGTTCGTTCGAATGGATACTTCTATAGAAGAGGTATGGATCTAAGAGCAGCTAGCAGCTTGTGCTGTTATGGAGTGCCTATGCGTCTTACTGCCAGGAATAATGGAGAGGGTAATCTGCTTGTGATTTCGCCACCACCTGGTGTTTTTTCAGTCTGACCTTTTCTAACCTCTTGCAGATAACCTCTTACTTTTCATTATTAATGTAGCAAAAAAGCAGTTAACCACTCAAATGTTATGGACTACTTAATAGCTTTACCATGGGAACAGTATTTTAATGATAACTCCCACATTGATATTTACAGTTTTTTGTTGCTGTATCAACAACTAAATGTACAATCCTCAGCTTTGCAGTTTTCTAGCAGTATAACAAGTCTTAAAAGTGTTTTCATTGTTCCTTCTTCAGAGAGATGCTTTTTTCCATGTTAGTATTCAGTAAGGTAGGGTGCAGCCTCAATAGCTTTTTCTCTAGGCAGCCAGCTCCAGTAAGTTTGATACCACACCGTGTTGTCTTACACAACATGGTTCTGGTTTGTACACTTAGGATTTTGGTTTCTTGAAAGTTACAGTAGTATAGTAAGAAAACCAAGATAGATTTCAGTCAGGGGTTTCCCACCTTTTGCAGTCATTTCTGTTACAAGTTTTCTCTAACAATGCTGTTTCCCTGAAGAGCTGCTCGAGCTTTGTACAGTGTCTCCTTTTTGTATATGAGTTGAAAATAGTGTGTAAGGCCATTATATGAAGCATATTAAAAGTAGCTTCGGAAACCCTTTGTCTTGGGAGGAGAGCTTGCTATAAAACCTGCTCTTCCCTTACCTGACTAGCCTAACTTTGACAAATAATTTAAGGATGTGAAAATGTAAGATGTATCCAAGACCCAAGCAGTGTTTGGGTTTCAGGGTTTTTGTTTTATTTCTTTAACCATGAGCTAGTCACAGAAAGGGAAGACAGTTCAAAAAGCATGAACAGTTTAGATGAAACTTAATGGCAGTTACTAAAACTGAAGAAACAGGACATTGTTCTGAATTCTGCCTACAGTTTTTCTTGTCTGTGGGTAGGTAGCTGAAGGTTTGAGAAAAGTACATAGTGCATGCATACCTAATGCTCAGTGTCTGCGTCATCAGCACTGTTATAACACAGACTCCACCCAAAATTAGTAATTCACCTGAGAGGTTTTGTAGGGGTATAGTTGCTAGCCGAGTTCTCAGAAATTGAGATTCATACATAAACTTCTTAAAGAAGTAATAGTTGTTGAACAATAACGAAAGTAGTATTAGCTTAGGGCAGTTCATGATGCTTTCCAGTCTGAAAACTTACAGGTAATGGAATGGGGTTGGGGCTGATGTCTTCACTTTATATGGAGCATCTGGAGTATGATGCTTTCTATTAGGATTGCTCTCTTTGAAAGAGTTCCAACATACTATGAAAATAATCAGCATGTGCCAAAATTCAACCATGTAACTTAGCCAGTTGGGTGTATACTTTACTTCAGTAGTAGCTGGCTTTACAATCTGCAATGCTCACTTTCTACTGCTGCCAAAGGAGTGGGCATCAGATGATTTAGCTTTTTTTTTTTTTTTTTTTCCCCTCTCCCTTCCCTTGTAGGACTGTAGAAGCTTGTGTTGCAAGGCCCTAAACCAGAAATGCTTGGGTTTCTGGTTTTATCAGTTATGGGCCAATGTAGTATCTATCAGAATTTGTGCACATGGGCCATGATGTAGACTTAAAAGACCTGGTCCTGCAAAGGCTACATGCATAGACTTTAAAGTGCGTATTATGTCATTTAATTAAGATTACCATCATGCTGACTCAATTACACTTTTTTTTTTTTTTTTTCCCCTGGAACTAGAAATAAAGTTCACAATTCATCACATGTATCTGTTACCAGCTGCATGTTTTGGTTGAGGTTCATGAACTAGTGATTAAATTCCTTGTGAATACCAGTTACAATAGATAGGCTTCACACTGATGCTTAACCAACGGCAAGAAAATTTAGGGTCTCACTAATGAAAGTTTCTGCTATGAATTTACCCTATCAATCTGAGGCTGTGGCAAAACTGATAAATAACAGATGCACACATTTATTTAAATAAATCCTTTAATATGAAATGCAGAGTAAATTGTTCGAACTGGCTGATTTCATTATCAATAATTCAGTGCATTTTGCACTCTGAGGCAGTGCTCCCTTTTTAGAAAATGCCACTTGATACCAGTTAACTTGTGTAAACACAAGTGCAAACAAACAACATGACTTACATGCTAATGGCATAGTTTATTTCTGAAAAAGGTATAATTTGGCATTTCAACTTGTATTGCATGTAGGTGTAGTTTTTGTTTGGTGCAAGTGCTTTTTTTTTTAACACAGCTGATGATAAAGTTGCTATGTTGTCGTCATGCCGTGACCAATGAGATTTTTCTTAATACCAGTTTTATGGGTTTTGTTTATAAAAGATATGAAAAGTATTTGTTGCTATCTAGTTGTTAATATAATGATTTTACTATCTCACAAACTAGTATACCTCTTAATGTTCCTTCCTTATCATTCATTATGTGCCTTTTAGGTTGTCTTTTTTGCAGATGATTTTCAGGTAAAAAAGAAAAGGATAAGCTGTTGTGAATAAGCATGTGAGTGAATAAAATGTCTTCTTTTTCATAGCACAAATAAATACCAACCCCAAAAGCTCTTCTCTTTATTTAAAGCCATTATCGGAGTGTAACCTCATTATCACAAGTACAGATAAATAGTAATTTGGTTCAATTTAAAGACTTGGGGAAAACAAACAAAAAAATTAAATCCATAACATTGAAGATACTTTAAAAATATCAGTTTAAAAAAGCTAAAAAGAAAAGCTTTAGTACTTCTCCTGGAGGAAGGTATCCAAGTGGGGGGAGAAGGGAAGGTACACAAGTAAATATATATCAGGTAGGAAACAGAACAGGAACTCATTCACCATCACTCATTTTCATGGAAGGAAGTTGAGGATGATTCAGTTGGATAGGACGAAGGTAAGACAATATTGAATCAGATACTAATTTTTCAGAATCTGTTTGCAGATTGACCATATGAGTTGTAAAATTAATTGCTACCTTATATTTGCTTGGAGTTACGACTGTGAAACTAGTGAGGAAAAATGCAATAGCCTCCTGGGCCTCTCTCCTCAAAGGAAAACTAGGAAACGCAGAACAGTTCTCAACAAATGCAAAGCACAGAGTATCTCTTAGGAATACATAAATCCACAGTGATTTTAAGGTGATGATGAACTCGAGCTACACTTTTTCTTTATGTGCTAAAAAAGAATAATAAAATACATTCATTTTGTATATGAAGAATAAGTATTCAAGAACAAAACACACTTTTCTTCCATGTGTACCATTGATCTAAGCTTGCTTTTTTCCCCACCCACTGATGTTCTACCCCCTCCCCCATCACCAGAAACTAAATTCCTAGTTTTACATAGGCCTATGTAACTACACCGGGACTGATGGCCTAGCTCCTTTAATTCTAATTAAAATTAAACAGATTTCCTCATTCAGAAGCCTTGGCTGGTAGACTTTCTCACAGATTCCAGTCGGCTGGCTTTGCCAGACCCTTGAACATGCAGTCTTCCTCCTCAAGTGTAGTTTTTTCTGTTTGTACTACTGTAATCACTGACCTCCAGTCTTCATGCAAATATCCTTATTATTGTTTCAGGAAAAATAAAACCTAAGTGATCTTCAGCCATCTTATTTTTGTTTCTGCTCTTTTTCATTTGTTTCTGTTCTGATTTGACCAAGTGTTTGGGTATTATGAAAACACTGCCATCACTACTGCGATGAATGACATATTTGCATGGGTTAACAGATCTACCCTGGTCATCCCTCGATCTACTGAAATTGCACGGTAAGAGTTATTTAACTTTTGCTTCATCCAGCTGGTTGATCTGCTACACTGAGAGTGCTCCTTTTTAAGGCTCACCTTTTGTGTTTGAAGATTACATATGTCTTCTTCCAAGTTAAGAATTGCATTCTGTTTACGACAATTTGGGGCAGCAACTTTGTTCCTCTTCGTCTGATGTCATGTAAAAGTAATACCTGAGTATCTGTCAGATGGTTCTTTGCTCGTGTGGTGTTGAAGGAGTCAGTGTGCATGCTCACAATTTCATCTACCAAAAATGGTATTCTCAGAGCTTTTGCACGGTGTTCATTGCTGCTAAGGTTTGTATCAGTAGAATTATGGCACCTACCCTTTACTTTGTTTGGTTTCTCCATCTGTATCTGCTGCTGATGCTCTGGAGTGGATGCTGCTTGACTTGGCAGCTGATTATAAATGTGGTTATGAAGGAAATGCTGAAGCGTGGCTTCTCTAGAACACTCTGAATCACCTGGGTATTCCACATGGCCATATTTACTGCATTCTTGGCTATGGCCACCAACAGCTCCTAAGCCATGTGAAGAAGCAGATTTAACATCATTGCTGTACCCAACAGCACCTTCACTTGCAGACTCAGTAAGAGGCAGTGCTGTGACTTGAATTCAAAGACAATTCTGAATCTGACCCACGTTCTTCAAGGAACTGAAACTTCTATAGGATCAAAGCCTTCCTCCAAAGACGTGAGTTTATTTTCATCAAAATTATCATTATGGGCCGTTAGGTTTCTAATGTCAGCAGCTGAAAACAGCCCCATCAAATTTGACCAATGATTTGTGATATTAGAGCTTGACTGAGAAAAAGACTTTTGCCTTCGTAGATGTCTTGTTTCTGAATTTGATTGAGTGGGGTAGTCGGTTCTTAATAGCGTGGCATCATGAGGACTGAAACAGTGGTAAAGTGTCTGGGTCAAACTTAACTTATATTGTGGTGTGAGCATGATAGGTCTCAGCCTCTACTAGAAGTAGTAACTTGTATATCTTCCAGTAAACTCGCTTAAAAGATGATTGGGGGTGGGGTTATGGGATCTTTTGTAAAATGAATGCCTCTACATTTCTCGCCTACATGGTCTTGATCAATTTATTTTTTAATATTCCACTATTTGAATCTATTAAAGTAAAAAATTTATATGTTAAACTCTTCTTCTGGCTATCCTGAATACTGTTTCTCATTTGTACACAGCGTAACCTGCGCTGGCACATGGTAAGAGGAAGTGGGAAGGGTGCAGAAGAAAAGTGACTGTGAAGGGATGGGAGGAGGAGGGCTTGCGAAGGATGGTGTGGGACTGATGAGTGTTAAGAGGTGGAAATGGGACTGTTGCTAAGCGTATATCAAACTACAGCCTATATGTTCATCTGATCTGGTCTAAGAAAAGGTCCTTCTAGGAGGGGCAGTCCTGCTCCTTCCCTGGTAGTGGTTTTGATGATCATCTGATTCCAGGGTGAGCTGGTTCAAGGTGCTAAATTGTTAGAAAATTAAACTTGTAAAGAAGATAAATAGCTCACTGGCAGAACTTAACCAGTGAGAACAGTGGTGTAAGAAAAGGGGGAAGGAGGACAGGAACGTTAAGGCACTATGGTCATGCTGGCACGTTCTCACTGCTTTTTTTTTTCCACAGTTTATAAAGCTTTTGGGGCTGCGAGCTGCCATGTTAGGCTTAGCTCCTTCTTAACTGAGGTTTATTGTGTTCAGATTTCAACTCAATTCCTTTACTACTCAGTTTGGAGGAAACAACCCCCCCAGATGACACCTTCTGTGGCTGTCTTTTGGCTTAAATTACTACTCAGTTTTTCTTTAGAAAAATAAAGCTGCTGCATGATCCCTCAGACCTGAAGTCCAGACGATAAATGAGTGCTGCAGTAGCATTAAGGCCCACCTTTTGTGGGCCTGGGTTATAGCTGCCAGGTCCTAGAAATACAAAGCCACTGCACAAGATTATGTCAGGGCACTTGCTGACGAGTAGTCATAAAATACATGGATACAAAAAAATTGAGAATGTAAATACATCAAGTAGGAAGCATATGACACGATTCCTCCATAGCTGAGCATCCCCACTGTGGTGCAGGAAAGGACTTTTCTGACTGCCATTCATTGAACAGACAATGTAAAAAGCACTTTCCACAGAGAAGGAATGATGTACCATAAAGACCAGAATGTCTTAAATTCTCCACTATGCTTACTGGGAGCTCAGGTAAGAGAAGAAAGTCTTGCCTTATTTCTCCTAGGGAGTTACCTTGTACTAGGCCATCTGTAGTCTGTGAGATAGAGCTGGTATTTTCAATTAAGCCCTTGAAAAGAAATATGCTTAGCAAGTTGGCTATTAAAAAAATCCCTCACACTGTAAAGACTTGGTACCTGGAAGAAACAAGCAATCAATTTTCAACAGATAGATTGTCACAAGATGGCAGTGCATTAATAGTCTTAAATAAAATATGCAACTGTGTATTGTTATAGCTACATAAAGGCTAGAGCCAAATTCCTTTCCAATTATGAAAAGAATGGAGAAAATGAAACTGATGAACTTCTGAACCCCATTAGTGTGCAATCCATTACCAAAGCTGAACAGAGGAGGTGGCTAATTTATGGGCTAGGAGGCACTATCCAACCTACAGGTTCCCCAAACGAGGTGTTCCAGAGATAAGCATGAAGTTATATGGAAAACAGTAATGACCCTAAAAGACTCCTACAACAAGAAGCCTATATAGGATGCCCTTGGAGCATTGCAAAAAACGAATGTAGGGAGTAGCTTCCCAGTTAATGATTGCAGCTATGAGCTGTGGAAGAGGAGGGAGACTCCAATTAAGATAACTGGGTTTTGTGAAGATGGGCACCCAGAAAGTAAACAATAGTATCAGAAACCCAGAAGATAAAACAAGAAAACAAAATGGGTTTGCTCCTAATGCTGACTGACCTGATTTGCAGTGAAGATGGGTCTGTTCTTCTTGAGGGTAGTATCCTTGTAAGCACTTGACCTAGTATTTATGACAACTGTAATCGTTCACTGCAAATGCTTAATAGCTGCTAGTGCTTAATAACTCAGCGTTGCTCTAGAGAAACACACCGAGAGCTGCTGTATAAATATGAATTGGCATTAGATTTCAGAAAGGGAATTATTAGTTGAACGAATCAAGCTGTCCAACAGTTCCATCTGACTTTGAACACGAGGTCACAGGAAAGACAGGACTTTGTAGCTTTTATATCCCAGACAAGTTACTGGGGAAATTTTTTCAAGTAGAGCCCACGACGGCTGCTGTAAAAGGTGGATAGTAGTGTCTTTAGGTAAGTTTTACTACATTGATTTGCTGATATATTCCCTGGGTTTTTTTTATTATCCAGTAATCACTGACTGTATTCCAGTCTATTAGCAATACAGATGTTTTCTCATTTACTTCTAGCATATTTTCCATCTGTGATGACAGAAGCTGTAAAGAGCCCTTCAAGGAGAGAAGGGAATCTACGTGGCTGTGGTTGCTCTGTGACAGAAGAAACAGAAACACTTTGTAAATCACAGTTATTTTACATAAAAGGAGGTAAAAATCAAAGTCCAAGAGGAAATAGAGCACAGCTCTGTGAAAATACTGCTGCTGACCTCCGCCATCAAGTCTTCAACCTGATGGGAGATGTCATGTTGCTAGAACGAGCAGAATAACTCCATGGCAGGAGCATCCCTACTCCGCCCCACAAGAGCAGAACCGGGCTTTCCTCCTCTCTGAAGCTGCACCTACCCACCACTGTGGAGAAATAAAGTATTTTTTCAAAACCTAGCTGCCCAGGGCAGTGGCAAGAAACCTGGATCCGATGTTCTTAGCTCTCACAAGGTCTCAAGAGGATTGAATGCTCTTTTCATTGTAGTTCTCGGAGAGAACAAAATCCAAAGTGCAATTGTTTTGGTTTAACATCATTAAGATTACTTCTCTGCCTTCTAGGTACAACACACATGTTAAGATCTGAACAATCCAGTTTCCCAAATGTAATTCTACATCTGAGCATCAAGTCTCACATAATGGTGAAAGCAGTATAATTTAGCATCCATGTCTCAAGTGTTTGTAGGCCTCAAAAAATCATTTCCCACAAACACAACACCTTCATGATGAAGAAGATAAAACCAAATTGAAAAATTATTAGTTGCAAGGGATTTCTGTAAACTTTATAAAACATTTCAAGTACATAAACTATACGGGGGGGGGGGGGGTGTGTGGCAATTTTCGAGAGGGTGTACAAGGGCATCATTCACAAAGTACCATCTGAAGTCACTGTTCCTTTCCTGCCCTTGCAAGGGACACTCCAACTGAAAAGAAGCAATCAAATATTCCTTTCAAAACCATTCACTCCATTTCTTTCACTACTCTCTATCTTAGTGATAAGACCTATATCCTCCTTCACTTCCTCTTCACAGTTTTCCCTTCTTCCATTTTTTTCATCATTTACTTGACTTATGCCTTTCTCCTCCTCCTCCTCTTGCAGTTCCAGCTGATCATCTCCTTGGTGTGGACAGCAGTCATCCAAAGCTTCCTGACACTCTTTCATGAGGTCAACATCCTCAAGACACAAATAAAACAGTTCTATTAAGCAACATGCTGTCAAAATTAATCTTTAAAATGCACTTTTTTCATTTTTCTACAGCTACAGCATTTCAAATAAAATATACACTGAGCAGTTCATTCATGTGGATGAACTGACTCTGTGCAGACTTTTTGGGCAGAATGAGGCCGACATCAGTTCGGGAGTACAGACACCAACTCCTCTTTCGGTGCCCAGGCACTGAACCCATCTGCAGTAGAAATGGACATTTGTAAACACTGGAAACAAATTCTTCTAAAACAGACACATGATGATGTGATTTCATGGAAAATTTGGGCTATCAGTGTCTTTTGGATGTCATTTCACAACAACATATCCAAGCCAGATATATACTCAGTGATGAAATCTTAAAATAGGCAATTATGAATGGCCAGTTAGTAAAACCCCTCGCTTTTTCTTTCAGGAAAACAATCACATTAACATGTATTGTAATAGCAGCTCTGTTTCCCCATCACTTCCATGTAGTCATTACCCAGTTCCCATTTATCCAAATGATGTTGGGTTTTTTAATCTCCAGCAATGAAATTGTTCTGATTTAGTGGTCTCAGAAGCATTTTTCAAGTTATCTTTTATCTATAATCATATCAGCAGACTTTTAAAATGTTTATTATAGGGCTGGGGTACTGCTAGGGTAAGAAGGAATCACTGCTAAGGACTTTGCATACTTATATTTTAAAAAAACTTTGATATTTCAGCTTTTATAGGGGAAGTCTGAGCTATTAAAATGTGAAACTTGGTGGAATGGCAGCCAGAAAACCAAGTGGCCATACTGCATTAGTTCCATATATCCCCAGCAAAATGCTATGGCAGGAGCAGAGAAGACAAGCTCTCAACAGCAGCAAACATAACGAGTTACTGTTCTGTTCTAATCATGACAAATTTACTTTACAGATTTTATATGAGAGCATAAACTATATAAAAACTGCAGTTGTAATAGTCCTCAAAATGTGTAAGAGATTTTTTTTAAATTATTGCTTCATAGGAAACACATTAAAAATTAAATGTAGAAAGGTTTAAAAATAGGACTCTGGAGTAAAATTAAATATAATTTGAAAATAAAGTAATAGTAATTTCATTTTTATTAATTCTATTAATTTTTTAATTATAAAAATTAATTTTATTTTTTATTTATTTTATTTGTTGGCTTTCCATTTTTCTGTACTTTCTTTTCAAGGATTGGAAAGGAACTTTAGTTTTATAAACAGTCATTTCTAACAACAAATAGATACACAGAGCACTGATCTGTCACTCTGATGTAAGAGGTACTTTCCTTCAATGATGCCTAACACAATTTCTATTTATTAAAAATGATATTCCAATATATTATGTCTTCTTTGTCAGCTGCAGCTGGAAATGACCACATGACTTGTTATTGCCAAATATGAGAAAACAAATTTACTTTTCTAAATACACACAAACCCCCCCAGTTTTCCTCTATGTAGTAAAACAGCAGGAGACGGAATTTAGTATATGGGACACTAAGAACATGGTAACTAGCTACTTGCAAACACTTAAATGAGTTCAATACTCACGGGCATGACGTTAGTCCCATAATTACATGCTCGCAAGATCAGAGCTAGTCTTTAATTTTACAAAGAACCAACTTAATACTTGTCCAATGAACATGATCTATTACCATCCTAATTTATAAAAGTCATCATCATCAAAAGCACATAAGAAGTCAACGACAACTGCTATTAAAGACCTTAAGCAGCTCCTCTTGAGCTGAGTGGCTTGGAAAGCTGCTGCTGCTAAGGCAGAGTATTTGGCTCCTGAATAACACAGCAAATTCATTACTCTACCAGCTGACAGAAGAGGCAAATGCAAGGAACAGTTAGAAATGTGGTATCTATAATGTGATGCCTCAAAAAAATAACTGTAAGCACTGGTTTTGAATACAGAAAGTATATGGGTGACAACTCAATGGTTCCTATTAAAATTACCAGGGGTACAAACCTGTTCTACCGCAAGCGAAAAGAAAAGCTTGCGGTAACTGCGAAGAGCCCACAATGTGTCCTGCAGATCATCCGAAATGCTCACAGTTCAACTTGCTTATGGTGGAAATCTGCCTGCAGATGATGCTGGTCTGCTGAAGTCTACGATGGAGATGGTCCTTCCCAGCACCACTATGAGGACAACTGAACTTCTGATGTGCCTGATGGGACAGCTCCCTTCTGAAGAGAAACTAAATGCTCCCGCAGCTCGTAGAAATTTGTGGAGACTGTCATGGCTTCAGTTTCTCCGGGAAGTCAAAGACAACCGAATTTTCAGGTCTTTTCCTATCATTATATAGAGCTGTTGACCCTAAGGAGATGGGGAATACTTCTGACCATGAATTTTAGGATTTATCTGGAGTCTGCATTGATTTTTATGTATCTTTTAAGAAAAAATAATGTCTTTGACTATTTTCTCTGCTAAGCCATAGCCAGTGTCTTGGTACCCTTAGTTTCCAGGCCGAGAGCCACCAACTGCACTACAGAATCACATGCCATTTTGTCCTTCAGAGTCTCCCTCTGATCTTTGCACAAAGCTCCTGCTGATATGAACGGCAATGCTAGCAGGGATGGGAGGGAGGCAGGGTCCCACATTTGCTATCATGACCATTCACTGTAGTTTACCAAGGGGAATGTATCATCTCTACTGAATGAGCTTTATAATGCTGCACCGTGTGGCTCTGAAGATTAGTCTTACTACCACCGTTTCTTCCTCCAGCAGATGATATTAAAATATACTCAGGCCTGTTCACACTGATTATTACTGCAATGTTATCCACCCTTTTAAAAAAAACTGTTTTCACCACTACCAAGGCAGTTTCTGAAGGAGCGTGGCCCTGTGACCAGCTTTTCACAACAGTGGTGGTACGGATACAGTGCATGTAAGGTTGTTCACAGCACCAATTTCCACATATGGGATCATTTCAGTGAAACACTCTACATGGAAATCATGTAACACAACCAGAACCTTTTCCCCTTAATTTCTCAGTTTTGGCTTTTAACAAAAATCCCCTGGATTATGCTGTTAAAGATTTACTCTCTGAAATTACACTTCCCACCAGCTTGTTAGTCTTTCCCAGTGATGAAGAACAGCTGAAAAATACCGCTCAACAACTGAACACTTCTTCCCTTGCCCATGCGTTACTTGTGATTGATTGCTGGGCTACTGCTATGGGGAGAATAGGAGGGGTGCCTCCCCCAGAAACAGCCATATCATGTTTTTGAATAAGGTATTTCTTTACAGATAGCTTAATTTTGCAGTCTGAATATACATCTAATGACAAAAGGGATTAGGTGTAAATATTACTTAGTACTGCACTGCCACAATTATAATTTCTGTCCTGTTCCTTATTTTGCATTAATGGTAGCAGAAGAAACAGTGATTGAGTTATAGTCATACCACTATGAGCACAAGAGCTAGATCAGGACCACACGTGGTTGGTCTCTGTACAGAGAAAAAACCTGATTTTTGCTGATTGTAGAAGATATAATATTACCACCAAACCCATTTATTGCAGCAACCTTTCCACTTCTACCACTGGAGGGTGTGGAAGTTCACACCTCCCACAGCAGGCTGTTTCCACAACCGTACCTGAAGACAACCTTCGATTTGCATTTGGAAGGATTTCTGTGCAAGCGCAAGGCAGGAGATTTACACTAAAACGCCCACTGAAATAAAATAAAATAAAATAAAACCCCAAGTATCTTAAATTCTAGTCTTGCTACTGCCATTTACTAGTCTCAGTTGGGCTAGAGAACACAATCTGAGACTAAGTCTGATTTCCCTTGTAGTTGCAGACCTGTAGGCTGGAAGGCTGGGCTCTAACCGTGCATCTGCCCTTTCCCTAAGGTACAACTTACCGCAGGTCAACTATCAGCTTCAGTTTGTCAGTCGTTGGAATATGAAAAATAGTAATTTATGTCAAATCTGCTACTTAAAGTGGTCCAAGAATCAATGTGGAGGTGAGAGCAAGTATGATTTTGTGGGTGGCCTGGCCTACACTTAATTGGAAGGATGCTGCCTGCTCTGGCAAGTTTCAAGAGTTTCTTACAATGTTAAAAATAGAGCCTTTGGTTTCCAATTAAGTACACTGGAGTATTGATCTCAGCATGAACTGGGTGCATTGTACATCAAACTATCTCTGTACATATATCCTTCCTTTGCTTTCTACAGCCATATATTATTTGTTGTCCATAAAACAACGCATAGGGAGCAGAACCTGTAATGATATCAAAATAAGAATAGGTCTATCGCGATGCACTGGATGGGTGAACAAGACCCCTCTCTACGAGCAGCAGAAAGCATAAGCAAGCTTGTTTTCAGCTATTGATCAGCATGCAGCTGGCAAAGAGGGCTAAAACTACACAGCTCAGGGCTACAAGTGCACAGAAATATCTGAACTAGCTCTGGAGTAACAGAAACACCTTGCAGCAGCAGAACAGAGCAGACAGGGTGATTTGCCGGGGTGTACAGGCAGCACTGAGAGTCAGGGGGTACCTGCCCCTGGAAAGCTCTGTTTCACTGCAGTCAGACTCTGAGTTATCTCTACAAATATCCCAGCACCGGAGCAAAGGTATATGACCACCATTATTTGCAAAAGGACATAACTTTTTGTGCGGATTACTCATGTATCCTGTTCACATGCTGACTTCTAATTCCTCTACATATACATTCTCTTTATTTTAGTTGTCAAGCTTTAAATAGCTCCATTACTGTCATTAACCTTCGAGATGCTTTTCTGCAAACTTGTGTCCCTTCTCCTTTATTAACTGCACTTGTCTGTAGAACCAGCCCTTTCCTTGCTACTAGCTGATGATCTGCTAGTAGCCTGGTGATCTTTGCCACGTTTTGAATAATTAAGCAGCATTTCCAGAAAATTGTCCCACCAGTAGAAGTTAGGCAAAAGAAATACAGCTTCTAGTAACATAACCAGTAGTTTCACTTTACTACTTTGTAGGATTAAATACGATTAATAATTAAATATAATGATGCATAGCTGTTACCCTACAGCTCTAAGGTTACTGATGTTCCTCCTTGCCTGTGTATTTAAATATGCGATGATAATTATTCTTACCAATTGATATCTACTTAATCTCAGCTAAAAAGAAAAATGTTTCTTGCTGTTTCTCTATATTCATAAAGAACCCTAAAATATCCTGAAAACACAGGAACAGAAGAGTACTTTATTATTTAAAATGCAGCCAAGGTTTAGAAAGCATGGAGGGTGGAATGGTGGACAGAGATGCAAAACAAAGTAACTTTTATGTTATATATGGCTAGGCTTAAAAAAAGTCACACTAAACCATGCTTAAGCAATGCAATTGAGTAAATCAAACAGTACATAACTGTCACTCCAAACATGGCACCTGTCAAATGTCTACAACACATCTACTCTAAATCCTAAAAATACCACCTGGGCCGCAACCAAATGCACACTGTTAAAGGCACTCCCACTTGTTGCTGTGACTTGTTAGCACCTCTCTAACCACATGCATTTTGGAAACAAAAGCGTTAGGGCTTTACATGGAATGGCTTAGCTATGTCAGCTATTACAAAACACATATATTTGTGCACTCTACATGTTCAGCATAAACACAGAATTAACATGCAACCAACTCCCCAAATGGAGGCAGAGATGGGTACAAGTTGAAGACACAGACACAAATAGTATCGTCACTAATTTCAATTAAGACATCAGTTTTCATGCTGAAGACAGCTTGGTATCCCCATCAAAATTAACTTCTAAAACCACTTCTAAAACATAAACCAAACAGTTTTACACTCCAGCCATTTGGTCCTGTGCTGGTGGTATTTTGCACCAGAAACTAATTTCATCCTAAAGAATGAAAAGGAACAGTTCTCATTCACACCCTATACCAGGAATACCTTTCCCGCTCTCCAGGGGAGAAAAAAAATGCTGGTGTAGGTCAGCCCTACACCACTGACTCACTCTACACCCTTCTTGGCCACTCGTTCGACTTGGCTTTTTCAAAGCCTTGTGCCTCCTGCAGCACACTGTAACAAAAATCAAAATCACAGTCTTTCAAGACAATACGTACCTCAAATGTTTGAGGTTCTTCTCTGACCCCACCTCTCTCTGAAAAACCACGCGGTCCTTCACACCCTGTCTTATTAAACCTAGGTGAGTTCTGGCTAACGGGTAAGAGCCATCCACGAGCAGGGACCTGGCCCACTTATCTATTTGCAGATATCCTTCCACAGCAATATTGCCATGTCCTAGTGCTCAATGAGTTCAAAAGGAAAAAAAAAGAATAATTTGAAATATGTTCTGTAAGTTAAGGACACAGCTTCAGTGGGACTGCTCTCAAACGGACTGGAGAAAAGCCTTCAGAAAAAGGTCTACCTGGTTTCTACTTACCTTCACTCTACCAAACTTCTGACACTCACCAAGAAAAAAAAAAATCCCAAACCCAAAATATTCTCACTCATAAAAATACATGTAAATACTTCAAGTGGTACCCAAAGTCCAGGATGGATTCACCCCCTCCAGTGCTTTAGTACTGTGAAACTCTGCCTCTAACAATGTTCAAAGAACTGCGCTTATATGGGGTTTTACAGGACCTGACCCAAACTGCCCTTTCTAAACATGAACCTAGAGACTACAGCACAAATAATACAAATTATCCACTGTGCATCTTCTTCCTTAACTTTTGCAATTCATAAACAATAGCTGTGTTATGCTGTTAATTGGAGCAGGTGTTCTTTAACTGAGCACAGGAATTCAGCTCTTGGGAAGCGCTTCAAAATCTGTTGTAGAGAATGTAATACATCCAGATGTAACAAATTTTGGTTTGGGTGGGAGCAGAGCCTTCCTCCTGTCTCACCCGGAGATGGAGCATGTCCAATGGACGGCATGATGACCCAGCACAGCAACTGCTGCCCTCGTTCAGGTACTGCCTCTTCTGCTGGCATGGGCAGCATCACTGCTTGGGATTCACACAATTTAGAAAGTGAGAACATTTTTACTGTAAGTTTCAGGCCACAGATGAAAAACTGAAGAGCTACGTAGTCCATTCCTGCTAATCTAAATAATTCCCCATGTATATTCCGTGAAAGATAAAGAACCCATCCAATTTTTGTACTCCCTTTCTTCAAATGTGTATGTATATATACACACGCATACATGCACACATAGAAATATTGATATACAGAGAGAAAGGGAAAAGATAACCACTGAACCAAGTAGAGCAGCTCTTAAGTCTTGCAAGATCTTCAGCTAAGACACTATTGTATTACAAGCTTCTTGAGACTTTCTCTGTATTTGTGAATACTATTACTACATACATGGGACTGATGCCACACGTTGCATCACTGAGGGCTCACATTTCCCCATACAGTTTTTAAGGTGCTTTGGAAAACAGGTTTCGTTCACTTTGCATCAACATAACAGCTTTTAGAAGTGTTATTGGGACAGGTTTACAGTGAGAAGCCTAAGGAAAACGCAGCCTTCGGTTGGCACAGTGGGGCACGGACTGCACCCCAGGTTAGTGCCTGTGGGATGGCTTCTCTCAGAAGAAGAAGATCAGGCCTACATCCAGTGCCAGCTGCATGTCTTATCTGTATTTTTTCTTACTTTTTCTATGCTTAAAACTCCAACATTTACACAGCCACACAGTGTCTCAATTTAGTGTTTTCCTTAAAACACACTGCTTGAGCAATCCAACAATAATTTACAAGCACAGTGGGAAAAAATAAGCAGACATGCCTAACTTTACCTGTGTAAGTCAATGTGACCTACTCACATATGGCCTACTCAGTGTGACAAACCTGTGTGAGTAGATTTGAGTAGGACAAAAGAAGTTAGGCACCCATGTTTTCAACAGGAGATGTCAGCGTTCAAATAGGTGCTGAGTAACTGTCAGCATTTAAGGAGCAAGTGGTGCTCCCATTACAAATTCTTTCTTAAAAAAATAAGATTGCAATCTGTTTTTTCAGCAAACTGTGAAGAGGAAGACTAGGTGGTCCACAAACACTGTCGTATCTGGAAAAAAAGTACTGTGAGAAATAATCACCCCAAAGAAAAGACAAGGTTCACTCTTACGTTTTTTATCTATTTCCTTAGCAAACATGCCCACTGGAGCCTCAAATCTTGGTCAGGGGTATTCTGCAAATGGTAGGACCTTTCATTAGTATAGAAATTATTCCATTTCCTTACATGAACTGATGCATGTTTTCCTGGCTATTCAAAGCAAAAGTTTATTGCTTTTTTTTTTTGATATTTTTTTCTCTATAGACGTAACTCATGGCTCCTGTGCAGGAACCCTGGTACCACAGTCTCAATCTTAAACATGCATGAGAACCAAACCCACAAGCTTTGATTCTGTAGCTGACCCAGATCAGAACAGCGCAGAGGTATTAAACTAATAAACTAAGCCATAGGAGCACATCTTCTACCAACCACCTGCTATAGAATCATAGAATTGTTTAGGGTGGAAAAGACCTTTAAGATCATCGAGTCCAACCGTCAACCCAACACCACCATGCCCACGAAACCACATCCTGAAGTGCCACATCTACGTGGTTTTTGAACACCCCTAGGGATGGTGACTCCACCACTTCCCTGGGCAGCCTGTTCCAATGCCTGACAACCTTTCAGTAAAGAAATTTGAACATGACCTGCTGTAGGTAATGCAGGACAGTGAATTATGGATAGGATTCAGAACAAAAAGCTTTTTTAAATGTAGTCTCTGCTGTGGTACAGTTGTTATCCCTGGTCCTGTTACATGCATCCATCTAAGAAAACAGGTAGCAAGACTCTGAGATCATACGATTATTTTCTCCATTAAAAGGTGTATTTTAGAAGAAATATATTTTGTTATATTTATTACTAAGGCAACAAAATATTGTGGGGTTTACATTTCATCAGCAAACTTATGTTTGATTACAGAAATGGACTGAATGAAATAGTTTGCTGGGAACATAGTGAATACAAAGGTTAGGGCTGATCCCAGCCTGTCAGGCAGCAAGCTAAATGTAGGAACCCACCTGTTTGCTGTACTCATTGTCAAAGATGAAGTGCTCAGGCTGTCCTAACACTGCACTACACCTCATCTCAGCACAGAACAGAAAAATAGGCCAGGCAACCCCGTACAGTTTAGTATGCTCCCACCACTGAATTCATTTTCTTTTTCATCTGCAGTTGTCTTCCAGAGCGGTTATAAATACCAGTTCCCTATGGATGAGGATCAACAGCTCGCATTGTGTTGCCAGCAATGTTCTCACCAGGGACTGAAGCCCAATGAATAAAATTAATCCAGTGGTGGGTGAATCCAGCTGCTAACTTTGCCGAACGTCACACAATCCCACAATACCAAGCAGAACAAAGCAATCACTTTCATCTGTTTACACAGACTCCTCATCCTGATCTAGCATGGATAAGAGAAACACTAAAAATAGCTCAGGTCTATTTTTACAAATGGCAAAATGAAGGTTATAAATCAGCTAAACCACTTTGAAATCCATTATACTGTTACAATAACATTTTGACAGCACCAGCAGACTTACCAAACCTACAGAGGTCACCTTTAAAACAATGATCAACTTTTTCCTGTTTCATGTTTTGGACCTGTCATGCACTTCAAAAGAAGTCTGGTGGAAGAGACACAGGGGTTTTCGCTTAGAAGTCCATTTACATTTTAGGTCAAGAACTTAATACTGCCTTATCTTGCTCCAATCATTCTTTCACCTAAATAAAATGTACTTGAGAGGCCCAGACCTACATTTAGCAAAGAAATGAATCATCTTCTCTCCACAGAAATGAGTGATCCCTTACAGTTAGGGTGTTGAAACTAGTTTTGCAACTACTTTACAAAAATAACCAAGCTAACACATGGTGTCGTGGTTTAAGCCCACAAGGCCACTCGCTCACTCCTTCCCCGCACCCCGCACACCCGCCCCCGGTGGGATGGGGAGGAGAATCAGAAAGGAGAAACAACAACAAAAAAAGGTAGAGCCTCATGGGTTGAGGTAAGGACAGTTTACTGGGACAACACAAGGAGAGGAGTTACAATAATAATGGTACTAATAAAAGAATATACAAAACGAGCGATGCACAATGCAATTGCTCACTACCCCAAACCTGATGCTCTGCCGCTTCCCCTGCTGCGATACCACACTGACCCCCCAGCCGCTCCCCACTTATATACTGAGCATGACATCACATGGTATGGAATATCCCCTTGGCTAGTTCGGGTCAGCTGTCCTGGCTGTGCCCTTTCCCAGATTCCTGTGAAAATTAACTCCATCCCACCCAAACCCAGGACATTATCCACACCTTATTCTATACCATCTGCATCATGCCCAGATCCTAGACTTTCCAATTAATCACCACCACTTTCCCTGTCTTTGATGTGTATATATATATATATATATATACACCCCTGCCCACAGATATCATCCGTTAGTCTATGGGCCATCCCTCTAACATGACAGTTGATTTTATTTAATGACTTTGGGGCTCCATCTGTCATAAGAGTCCTTCAGGGTAGGAGAGACGGTGTTTGCTGTTGGATTGTTGCATGCTGCCTCCGGAGCTTGCAGCTGGTGTATTTGATGCAATCCATGCCCACGGTCTGCGGGTTGAAGACGTTGATCTTGAGGAATTTGCTGGGTGCCAGTTCAAGTTCCATCACTGCTGCACTTCACTTGGTTTCAAAGTCCATCTTTCAGTGATTTGGGTGATTCTTACCATAATACCATTGATACAGCATATAGCCACTACAGATATAATGATGTACAGTGGCAGGGTTATTTAGCATTTAACATCGTACAGTCTAATTCACTGGCTATTCTCACTCAAAATCAAATCTCCTTGGGGAACACATCGAACTTCCCCATTCTTCCGTGTCACCCACCAAGTGCACCCAGGTCCTTGAGCACAAGCAATCCTGTGGATGGGTTTGGCTCTGCCTGAAGCAGGGCTAACCCAGACTGTCTTCCCTAACATACTCTTCATGCGCACTACAGGGACTTTATCTCCTTCTGCAGTATGTGGAAG
>JANHGO010005542.1:0-22881 GCA_024606505.1 Aquila spilogaster
TTCTACCCCCCCCTCCCCTCCCCCCCCCCCGCCCAAATGAGTGGTGAATTAAAGGGGAAAAAAACACCCAGCCCTTCTTGTGAGGCGTTATTGGGGACCCTTCCTTGTCCGGGGAGGGCAAAACCTGAGAGCAGTGGCTGTGGTGGGTGCATGCAGCAGGGGCTTGGCCTGCAGTGCAAGGCTGGGGCTGAGCAGCGCTGCGCGGTGCTCCGGAGGGATGCTGGGCTCAGGGCTGTGCAGGGTGCTGTGCACACGTGTGTCGGTGATGGCGTGGTGTTGCTCCTTGTTTGAGGCAGGAGGAGGTGCTGCAGCATCTGGCACGTTACTGGCATGGAGTGAAGGTGGGGGCAGTTGTAAGGCAGAGCAGCTGCAAAAGCAGCACTGTGCCTGCATCCCCCCAGCACTGCAGCCCCAGCCTTCCCGAGCAGCTGTGAGAGCAGGTGAACTGCAGGCCAAGAGCTCCATGCAGCATCTTCACCTCTTTCTTTAGTTTCTCTTTAAGCTCATCACCTCCTTTTAGAGAAGTGTTTGGTGCTGCTTGTGTTTCCTCTCCTGGCATGGAGTCGTGCTGGCTTAGTGGGTCCTGTGGTGAGCAGGCTGGTTGGGTTTGGGGGGTTTCTCATGGAGCGGTGCTGCTCAGCCCTCCTGCTGCTCAGGATTGAGTGAAAACACAGATGTGGGCTACAGACTGGACGCTTGCACCATGCATGGAATAACCCCTCATCCCGGACTGATGGTGTCACCTGGGAGCACTGTCCCCACCTGGCTCTGGGTGACAGAGGAGGGGCTCAGCAGGATGAGCACAGCCCCATTTGGGCACCACGCTGCTCTCACCGTCCCCCAGCCCGGAGCTGGTGCCGTTATCCTGGAGCCATTTGTCACTCTCAGTGCAATGTCGCACAGGCAGCCTCCAAGCAGCCGGTGACGCCGACAAGGGAAAGGATTGATTAAGTAATTTGTGTGTCTTGCAGCAGGCGTGTGTGTAAATAAAAGCTGTGAAAGCCTCTCTTTGCAGAGCCGAACACCAATCCTTCGTGCCTTCCCTGGCACCTTTCATCTGGTGCTGCATCGGCACCAGGGAGGTCACCGTCCCTGGAGGTGTTCCAGAGCCGTGGAGATGTGGCACTGAGGGACGTGGTCAGTGGGCACAGTGGGGAGAGGGGGTTGGGGTTGGACTGGATGATGTTATTGGTCTTTCCAACCTTAAACATTTTATGATTCTGATTCTATCTTGGTGCCAAAGCAGTGTCTTGCCCACGCTACCGCAAGCCCAGGGAAGCACAGGCTGGGCACTGGGGACATGGCAAGGAGCACCCCGGTCATTCAGTCCCCAGGACCACACAAGACTTGCTTTATCCCAAGAGCAGAAACCCGCAGCTGGCTCCGGACAGCTCTCGAGGCAGCAACCACAGTGCATCAGCCCTCGTAGCGGGTTCTGCTGGGATGCTTTAACCCATCCTTTCCTTCCCAGCAGCCAGGTGCCATCAGCCCCAATTACTGCTGTCAGGGCCGTTCTCTCCAAGCTGAAATAGGAGCTGGCTTTCTCACCTTGGCTGCTGTCAGGGTAAATAGCGATGTGTCGGGAAGCTGGTGGGATCCAGGGGTGCCCATTTGGGTGACGGTTGTGGCAGTGCTCTGGGTTATCCAGCAGCCTGGGCAGCACACCTTTCCATCAGGATGGGAGACCCGAGCATGACACAGCCATTAATTTCATGTTTTATTACATGAGAACGTGGAAGAGATGTAAAGGGAAGCCGAAGCGCTGCCACGTGAAAGAGATTCTAATTACCGCAGCTAATTAGAAAGAATAAATCCTCAGCGGGAGGGGCAGGTGGGGGGAAAGAAAAACTGTGAGGACTAAGAATAAAATCAAACAACTGGAAATGCCACGGGGAGATGTCAGCGCAGCCCTGGCTCCTCAGGATGGGTCTGCTCACCCTAAACGCAGCGTGGGAGCAGCGGGGCGGCTTTGGTGTGCCGTGATTTACAAGAGGACCCTATTTCCCACCAGCTGCAGGCACCTCTCCCCATACGACGGACTTGGAGGAGAACTTTGGGTTTTGCCCAAATTGCCCATTTTTTTGCTAAAATTGGGCGCCAGGGACCATTTTGGGGATGAGGTGTCCCCAAGCAGCGTCCCATTGGCGGCCCAGCACCACGTCCTGCTGATGCCCAGCTGCATGGAGCGGCCGTCTGGGCTGTCGGTCACCCTGGGATGGAGGGAATAGGGCCACTCCGTTTATCTGGGGCTTTATTAGGAAATCGTTAAGCGGCTTTTCCCTCCCAATCCCCCGCTTATCAGCAGCCAGGTGAAACGGCAAATTGCATCCCGATGTGGACAGTCCGGGGAAGAGAAGCCCATTTATTTCCCCTTACGGGTTTATCGCTAGATCAAGGAGCTGCTGAAGATGTAAGCAGCATTGTTTATTTCCCCAGGTGATGGATCTAGCTGCCACGCAGCTCCGTTAACCACGGCACGCCGCCTGACAGCGATGCCTAATGGACCCGTGCTCCGCTCTACTGGCTCGCGTATTTCAAGGTCTTGCTTTAATTGAGTCCTGTCTCCTCCGTGTCATGCCTTTTTTTCTTTCTTTGGGGGGCCTTTCTTAGGAGTTTTTTCCCCCCTTTAGAGAGACCTCCCAAATCACAGCGATGCACTGAACCTCCCGTCTCCTCGCCTCATCCCCTGCTCCCTTCGGCAAAGCGGAGCCCTGAGGGAAGTTAACAAATTGAAAACCTGTCCTCAGAGCAACGGAGTGAAAAGGGCAGAGAAATCTTTTGCCTTTTTTCTTTCTTTCTTTTTCATTTTCTTTTTCTTTCTTTCTTTCTTTTTTTTTTTTTCTGGCAGAATTTGTGGAGGGGTGAAAGCCCCTTTTGAAGCTGAGTGTTCCCTTTCTTATCAGACGGAGCCATCCTTCCCAATGACACCCATTGTGGCTCGTTAATGGAAAGCCATTAAAACTCTGGATCAATATTTTCTCGGGAGAGATAGGGGCCTATTCAATGCCATTCCCCAGGAAAGCAAAGAAATACCATTGACCCATGGGCAAAGCGGAGCAGAACTGCTGAGGATGCAGCTTCTGCCACAGCACCTTCTGGGGGGGAGTGGGGCGGCCCCAGCCCTGGGACCAAATCCTATGGAAAGGGGGAAAAATTAGAGGGGGGTCCTTATGTTCAGCTCCTATTTGAAGAGGGAGCGGCCTGACCTGCCAGCCTTTCTATAAATACAAGCCAGAAAGCAGGAAACTGCAATCTGCCCTAATTTAGTTCCTTTCATCTACGGATTCAAGGCGTCTGACAGCATCTCTAAGAGATGAGTAGGGGCTTTGCAGCTTGCATGGAGGTGCAGCCAGTTGGGGTTTTGCTTTGCTGAGTGTTGAGCTGCAGCTCTTGCCCATCTGATCTGCTCCTGTCCCATGCCCTCGCTCCCTCCCAAAGGTGCTGTCCATGCACTTTGTCATGGCTGCAGATGGCTCAGCCTCACCGAGCGTGGGGGGTGGTTGATTTAATCCATTAATTGCAGGAATTAATTTTCATGAGACGTTGAGGAAACGAATGGGAAGAGCTGCAGGCTTCTTGCTGGGCGCGGGGTGGAGGGAGCGGAGCCTGATTGCCATTGGGGCATCGTTTCTACAGACACAGCCCCGAAAAGCAGTGCTAATAGAGCTCAGCAGTGATGTCCTCACCCAAAGTGCCCTGTGCCCTCCCGGTGGAGCGAGGGCTGGGGAGCAACAAGTTGGTAAGAGAAATCTGGGAGGCAACAGATTTCCACGCTTAATTAACTTCTCAAATTAATCCCAATTAGAAACTCTTAATTGGGACGACGGCTGTTAATCATCTTTCCACCCCGAGCAACAGCCTCACTATCTTAACTTCATCATGAAAACCGAGGGCACGGAGCAACGCGGCCTGAGCACAGGCACAGCCCCATAGGAAGGGGGGTCCCATTGCAGGGTCTGATCCCATCCACAGCGGGGGATGGACGGGGGCCCCAACATCACCACTGCTTTGGCTGTGGTAGCCCAGAAGAGAAAGGTGCTGCCCTGGGAAAGCACACGCTGCGCTCCAGCATCTCCCCGAGGGGGGGTTGGTATAAGTGTAGAGGGAGAAAGAATCTCGGCCACATGCAGGAGTTGCACTGTTTGCTGCTGGGGGAGCTGGGGGGGATGCTCTCCATCAGGGAGAGCCGCCATGGGAACCCCTGCGAACCCCCCGGTGCTGCGGATGGGGAGGGGGAAGCCTCGTTGCCATGGCAATGGGTGAGCCAGTGGAGAGCCCGCTGCCATGGGAACCGATGGGGGACTCTGTGGGACCATCCCGCGGAGCTGTGCCCATGGTGGGGACAGTGTGGGTCCCCACGGTGGGGATGGGAGGGATGCAGGGATGCTGAGCCCTGCTGTGTGCCCCAGGCAGGCTCCGAGGGGGGGGCACAAACCCCAAACTGAGGAACTCAACATCCCAACCTGTAACAACGTGGGCTGGTGGGGAGCGGAGCCAAGGGACATCTCTGGGCTCTCAGCCGCGCTGTGTGCTGGTGCTCAGCGCTGCAAATTGCGCAGAACGATAAACTGAGGGTGGAAACGTGGCATGAGCTGCTGCTGGGGGACATCCAGTGGGGCCGGGCCACAAATAGCACTGAACGGCTCTTCCTCCCCACCCAGACCCATAGTGCACCTCCTGTTTGGGCTTCGTGGCTGTTTGCCTTCCCAGGATATCGCTGGGGGACGCTGCAAGCCACCCACTGGGACATGGAGCCCATCAGGATGTCCTCACGCTGCACATCCCCATTTCTGCAGGGCTGGGAATGCTCACAGATGCAGATCCTGAGCCCGAACATCTCTGCTTGAGATGGGGTAAAGCAGCAGGGAAGGGAGGGCTGGGAGCACACAGGACCTCATGGGGGAGGGGAGGGGGATCCCATGTAACAGCGACAACCTTGGGATGCCCTTTAATTTTTAATGTTCCAATAACACAGTAATTACAAACACTGCAATTTGAGTTTTCAAGTAGAAAGTATTAACATCCCAGGGTTTAATTATTCAAGAGAAATTAATGAAAGGAGGGCTGGATGCTGCTCGCTGTCTCAGCTGCTCCTCATGGGACCGGCATTGATCCCATTGCAGGGAGATGGAGCCCACCCCCACGCCCAGGGCTTCAGGCTGGGGGCAGTGATGTGTTGCTGTCCCCTAGGGTATATGTGGGGAAACCGAGGCACGGTGAGGATGCAGAATGTTTTATGGGGATACAGGGGAAGCTGGAATTGGGGCTTCCTCTTAGTGCACATGGGTCCATTAGACCCGCAGCCTCAGCTGTGTTCTGAATTCCCTGGGAAGGTTGTGGTCTCACTTTTAATTACTTTAGTGCAGCACAGTGTGGTTCAGAAGTACCTCTACAGAGGAATGGGGCTGCTGAGGTTGAAAGCGCTTTCAGAGCTGTTTAAATATAGCAAAAAAAGTTGGCGTCTTGGCAAAACACGTGGATCAGGGCTGGCTGATGTTCAGCACATCATCTCCTCCCTGGCACTGCCCTATGGCCATGGGACCCAATGGGACAGCAACATGAGGGCTCACTCCTGCCCCACGCTATGGGAGGGAGGGGAAGCATTGCTGGGGGCAATGTGGGCCTTCAGCAACTGGCATCCCATAAGGGCTCAGGGAAAAGCAAGTTGTGTTGGAAAAGCAAGTTGCTGCTGCTACTTGCAGCTGATTTGAACAACTTCATTAAGAAGCAAACCTGCCTGCAGCAGGACAGTATGCAAATAGCAGCGGCCAGGGCTCCTTACGAGGTGGGAAAGGGAACTATCAGTGTGGTGGGGCTGCAGGGCAGTGGGAATGGGCCCTACGAGGATGAGTGCAGACATTTCTCCTTCCCATATCTTAAGCAGAGCATCAGCAGTTCCCTGGATGGGACCGGCTCCCCTCAGAGTTCTGTCAGCTGAGCTGGGAATATCTTACACGTGGCTTAAAGGAGGAGCATGGATGAGACAAGGGATGACTTAAAGGAGTCGGTTCATCCATTCTGGCAGTGCTGGCCCAGGTGAGACCTCGCCGGCTGTGCAGGGGGAGCGCGTGGATCTCCGCTGCGAATCACTGGGGGCATTTTATGTGGGGCTTAGCTTTGATTTCACTTCAGTAGATCACAAAGACGAAGAGTCATTCCACGGCTCCTTATTCCAGAAACCTGCCGACGTGGGGTAGTTGGAAGCTGTCAAGATGATTTTCCAGGCAAAATAATCCCTCAGAAGTGACCTAGATTTTCCGAGGCGTGCAGAGAGCGGGGTGCCTGAGCGGGAGATGGGGCCGGGAAATCTGGTTGTGTTTCTTTTAGATTTACACATCTGCATCTTGCCCCGCTCCTTGGGATCCATTGGAGCACTGCGGATGTTTTGGTGGGAGGCAGTGGTGTGTCCCCACGTGGGTGGAAATGGGAACAGCGCAATAGGACGCTCCCCAAAGCCGACGGGATGAAGGGTTTTCCCTTCGTATTTGTCCTCATCCACAGCCTTCTCAAAGCCCCACAACCTACTTTTGTATGGCAGAAACGTTCCCACAGTCTCCTTTGCTGGAGGGGAAAGAGAGCGGCCCAAGGAAGAGGGCGGCTGGACGCAGCCCAGCAGGCAGCAGGCACGTGCCCAGGGGGCAGCTCTCAGCACAGCCCACACTGCTGCAGGAGGCATCGTGAAACCAAAGGAGGAGCATTTACTTTGTGCTGTTTGCTGAGGAGGGACCCCACCGCTCTTCCTATGGGATGCCCTGGTTGGTGAGAGGGCAGGAAGGGCCCTGAGGGCCAGATGAGCACCAGAGCCTTTGGATTCCTGCTCCTGCTTCCGAATGCCACCTTCTCGGTTTGTGCTTCTTCTGTGCACCCACGTACGCGGGTGTGGGGAGCCCACACAAAGGGGCTTGGGGCGTACTCAGAACAGAACAATATGATGCCGGTGCCCACAACAGTGCGGTGACTCCAGCTATGAGCTCACCCATTGCACAAACACGTGCTTTGCTTGATCCCCTGTGCGTAACAGCACAGCTCGACTTGGGAGCACTGAGCCTGTGGGTGCACGGCAGAAAAAAGCACAGCTATAAGGATTTGTTAAGCGAGTGCGAGGAACGTGCTGCAGCGTGCGGTGATGCCGTGCACTGTGCCATGCTGGTGTTCACCTGAGCACACCCAGGTCATGCTCCCTGGGCAGGAGATGGAGCTCTGCCTCCAACCAAACGATGCCCAGCGTGCAGGCAGGGGTCTGCTCCACGCTGCTGCAATGCAAGCGGTCACCTTGCAAAGACAGGGATGCGAAGAGAGAAAGCAGCCGGGTGAAAGCGCGGCCTTTGCCAGCACTGCTTCTATTTATGGTTCCACCGGGTCAACAATAATCCCCCCACAGCTACAAGCACATAAACATTGATTCTTTTGTGAAGAGGTTGATGGATTCGCGGTCAGGGCGCTCGCTCTGATCCCGCTGCTCTCTGGACAGTGCTGGAATTTATGAAGACGCTGCGCATTCCTCTGCAGAGGGCTGAAGAGCTTCTGGAAAGGAGAGCAAATGCTTTTAGTTCAGGTCCCAGACTTAGGCCAGACCTCGGGTCCCGGTGTGCTTATAGTGGAAATGCTACGTCACAGCTTGAACCAGTGACTGAGCACCTGGTGGGAAGGCAGGGCCAGCCCAGGGGAGCTCAGGTGCGTGCAGTGCCAGGATCCACCCCTTCCCAGACCCCATTTAAGGGCTGGCAGTGGAAGTAAGGGCATCTTGCTGGAGGTCCCCGCATGCCTGAGGTCTTCTGAAGGTAAGCAGCTTCTTTCCGTTGTTTCTGTGCCCACAGCTGTTGCATTTGGGCAAATCCTCACCTGTTGCAGCCTAGGACCTCGCTGCTCTGCTGTCATTGCTGTGCTTTCCATCGTGTTATAGTGCTGCTGTAAATAAGGGCAGAGCTCGCTCCCTTGAAGCTGCAGGGCTCTCTGGCCACAGGAGAGCAGGTTTTGCTTTGCAGCATGCCCTGTAGCTCGAGTGTCCTTGCAGTGCTTGGGACTGCTTTGTCTTCCATAAGTGGCATGAAGCTGCCTGACAAAGCCCATGCATTTTTCACAGCTTTATCCTCAGTGCTATGGGGTTGGAGACACTTGCAGGGCAGCAGTGGTGCAGGTGGGGCTGTGCACAGGCCATCGTATCCCAGAGAGTAGTTTGTGCCCTTAGCATCTCCCTTCTGGTTAAGGAAGCAGCTCAGGTGCGCACCAGAGCGGTTTCTTTGAGTCCGGCTGCGTATCTCCATCACACCGAGTGCATTGTATGAAGTGTGGATGTACAGAGGGATGCAGGTTTGGGAGGGATGGGCTATGGAGATGTGCCAGCAGAACCAACCTGGGGCTTTTTAACAATGGTGTTTGCATCGAACAAAGGCTTTTAAAAGCCTTTCAGAAAGCAGCAGGCTCCTTCCGTGTAATGTGGTGGGTTTTATCACGAAACAGGGATGTGCAGAATTGCTGGCTGCAGCACTCAGGAAGCACTCAGGGCTCAACCTCTCCAGATTTCTCTGAATTCTCTCAGTATTTCTCCAAACTGCAAAGTGAGATGGGAAACCAGCGAGCCTGGGCACGGGCAATGTTGTTTCTTGTTTGGAAGTGTGGCTGGGAAATATCAGTGCTGTCACAATGGAGGTGCTGCTGCTTGGCATGGGCACAGCCCCGTGATGTCTCTGGCTTGGGGCAGGGTCCTTCTCCATCCACCCCAACTCCACGTGCTGGTGGATAAAGGTGGTTCTCTCCATCCCTTCCTCGACCCAAATCAGAAAGCCTTTGGATGCGCCCCTTCCTGCGGCCCTGTGCTGCCGAGCAGAAATCCCACACAAATCCTGGGGAATAAAGCTGCTTCCCAGTCAGGTTTGGTCAATATCAGAGTCAAGCTGGTGGTGCCCTCTCTGGTTCTTGGTGCACCCCAACACCAAAATCCTCATGCATTCATTTGCTGCTGGGATGCAGCTCCGTGCTCCCTGCCAGCTGGCTCTTGGTGGCACTTTCACCTCCTCCTCCGCCCTCCAAGCGTGCACACAGACGGGCTGTGCTCTCCTTCACCTCCTGCCCTGGCTCCCTGTGCTCTGGTCGCCAGATGGCAGCGAGCAGAGGCTGCTGTGCCCGGTGCTGCTGCCAGCATGTCATGACCGCTCAGCCACACATGGAGGAAATGCTATTTCCCATCCATCTCGAGTGCTCGGTGCCGTCTGGCATGGGAGCCCACGGCGCTGGGCAAGTTGCTCGAGATGCTGCCCAGATCAGCTCTGCCCTTTGTCATCAGAAAATTAATTATAAGAAAAAAAGAGACATTCCAAATCAAAAGCAATGGGGCTGTGTAAGTGCACAGCCAGAGCGCTTCTGTGCGGGGTGGATTCTTTTATTCCTTTCCTTTTGCGTCTTTGGACGGGCGTTGAAAGCAAGCTGGTAGATGTGGCCATTGGGTTTTCAACTGGGAAACTGGGGAAATGTCAGTGGGAGTGGTGGTGCCAGGACTGCTCCTTCACTCAGTGCCACCTCTGTGCTGTTCTCCCAATTCCCAATGAAAGTCGGGGTGCTGCGGGAGATGCCCACAGCTGTGCACGTGTCCTGCCTGGGGCAAGCTGCAGGACATTGAAAGCCATGTCCTAGGGTTCTGCTTTTTAGAATCATAGAACGCCCTGAGTTGGAAGAGACCCACAAGGAGCACTGAGTCCAACCCTTGGCCCCACACAGCACCACCCAAACCCTATGTCGGAGAGCAGCGTCCCTGAGCTCTGATAGCTCAGGGCTGTGCCCATTGCCCTGGGGAGCTGCTCTGTGCCCACCACCCTCTGGAGCAGAGCCCTTTCCCTGATGCAGCTCTGTACCATTCCCTTGTTCCCTCACTGTGGTTAGTTTTGTACCTCCAGGAGCTGCAGCACAGAGCGATGATGGGATGGCAGAGCTTATTGCTTGCTTGCAGCTCAGTTCTCACCACTCAACACAGAGGAAGAGGCCTGGGGGGGAGGGGGGGACCCACGGTGGGTGAGAAAACAAAATAGTGGTGGTGTCAAAAGCAAGAGTCGAGTCCGCTGCACTGATTTCCCAGGTGAGATCTCTGCCAACATTTGGGAAGGATAAATGGGGCAACGGCAGTAATTAGAGGCCTGCCAGCTCCAGCTGGATCCTGGGTGGACCGATGGAGGGACTGAGGTGGGAACTGAGTAACGAAGGATTAAAAAGGAACAAGATCAGTAAATAAAAGCAGAGGCATGAATCTCCATTAACAGATCTAAAGGCAGTAGATATCACAAAAGGAGTTATTTGCTGGCTGGTTTGGAGAGAAAAGATATCCATGTGGCCATAGTTCCAGCCACGTCCCACTAGCCAAGGCAACGCTGCTGGCTCGATCCAAGCCCACCTTCAAGGAAAAGCCAGGAAACCCAGCCACAAGAGAGCAGGAGACCAGCAGACCTCATGCAGGTGTGGTTCTGCCCTGTCCATCCTATTGTCACCTGTCTCCTGCCTTCTCCTGGGCTCCTGCAGCCGGGCAGAGGTGTAGTGTCCATGCAGGATCCGGTCCTGAGCTGGCTGCGTGCTGCCTCTTTTTCCAGTTGCCATAGGAACAGACGAAGGCCTCTAAAGCATCGCAGTGGGGTGCACGTCTAGGTCATGCTGTGGAGCAGGCAACCATTTTATAGTGATAATAAATTCAGGGAATTGGGAATTTGGCCGAAGTAGCGCGCGAGAAAAGGACTTGAAAAGGCAGAATGGAGATAAATGAACAAAAATAATTTCATGACAAATGAGCACGCAGTGTGCTAGACCTAGACGAAATCCCTCCCTGGAGTTCAGGTGAGAGGGTATGGGAACACAGATTGTAAGGAATGATTTGTCCTCAAAGCATGAAGATAGAAAGGCAAAGGCAGCGCCTTAAAGTGTTTAGGGACTGCTGGATTTCAAAACCCTCATTACCTTCAGTCCCTGTGACACCTGGATAAGAATCGCTGCTGGCCAATGCTATTTGCATGCCAGGGTTGGCCAAGAGAGGCAGCCCACTGAAGGTCACCAGCAATGTGCTGGGAGAGTGCACATAGGGTATGGAGATACCAATGCAGGGGAGCAGCCACTGAGAGCTCTGCAGAGCCACGTCAGTGTGGGACCCCTGAAGGTCTCCAGCACAGGGATGGGGGTCTGGGTGCTCCCCGTGGATTTCAGGGATACTCTGGGTGGATTGGTGTTGGCGGAAGGCTGCTTTCAGGAGTACTCACCCCTGTGTTCGTGTCCTCCTGCAGCATGGTATGGAGCTGCTCCTCACCCACACAGGTGGTCTTCATTCATTGCCAAACCTATGCACCGTGCAGCAACTTTTCTGCTCGTTTTCCTACACCTGGTGAAGCAAAAACAAACTCTTTGCTGAAATGCTCTTCACCACCAGCCCAGAGCCCACCCTTCCACGCTCCCTCCGCTCCAACAGCAGCTTCCACACGTTGGGTTCCTTCCACAGGAGTTTGTGGGCAGGAGAACACGCTGGCAGCGGTGTGGGAGCTGGTGGCAGGTGGTTCTCCAGCGCTGGCATCCCTCGCTGCGGTGTCCTTGCATGCCCTAATGTCATTCTAGGGCGTGAAAAATGGGTGAAACCATGCACATTAGGTAATTGTTGTGTTTTTCCAGCGTCTGGGAGTGCTAATGAAGGTGGCTGGGCTGTGGATCCATCCAGGTTCGCTGCTGGCACGGCACAGTGTGATTAACAAAGCCTGTGTGGATGTCTCCCTTCCAAAACCCTGTTCTGCCCTTCCTCTAATTGCAGTGGGGGTTTGCAGTGCGATTTAAATCTCCGTGTCCTGTTGGCTCCAAGAAGCAGTTTCTCATGCTGATTTAATCACCTCATTATGTCAAACAAGTTAGAGTTATTTTGGGGCTGGCTAATAGGTGCCAATTTATACCCCTTGGCAGCACAGGGCTGCACTTAGCCTTAGCACTTGTTTATTGTCGAGACAAAGAAAGCCTGGAGCTGGCTGCTTTCTAGTGTAGACAAAGCTCACCCGGGACCCAGGACATCTGTTGCTGGTGCTTTGCAAACACTCTTCTGCCTGTGGTTTTCTTTTCAGTCGCTCCTCATTTGGTTTAACAAGGAGATGGTAGGACTCAGAAACTGCTGAGCACTGAGAGAGGGCATCACACACTGCTGGGATGTGGGGCATCACCTCTGCTGAGGGCAGGAGGATGGTGGGGAGGGGGAGGAAGGCTGGTGGTGTTTGTTGAGGAGGATGAAGGGCTGGCTTGCAGGAGGCTGGGGTCATCTCCTTGCTGCTGGCTTGTGCAATGCGTTCTAGGCTGAGCCACCTTCTAAGGCTTTTGGCTCATAGGAAAGAAGGGTTTTTACCTCAGTATCATTGGTTTCACCCATTTTCCCCCTAGGGCAGGATGCTGAGGTCAGTAGAGTTTGATTCCACACCTTTCCCATTGCCTCCCTGCTTCCTCCCAGCTCAGCCTTGGGCATTTTGCTCCAGCATCAAACTGGAAAAGGCAAACAAGGCAAACCCCTAACGGGGCTGCTTTCCTCCAACTAGTGGCACAATGGAGAGGTTACAAACCACTGAAACCCAGCAATCACCCTTGAGCTAATCCCACACTGGGGATTCGCTCTGCAGGAGCTGCAGACCCTCAGGCGTTGTCCTGCTGCATCCAAAAGGGCAATTGCTGGGGGCAGCTCAGGAGTTGGAGGAAGAGCTCGAGGTGCTGCAGCTCAGAGCTGGGTGGGATGCTGCTGCAGCACATCATTGCACTAAGAGATATGGTTTGGAGGGTGTGATGGGGATGGGTGGGTTGACAGCTGGACTTAGATGATCTTAGAGGTCTCTTCCAACCTTAATGGTTCTGTGATTCCATGATTCTCCAATCCTGAGCTGATGCTTTGCTTTTCTGCCATGGTCTGAATGGAAGGGAATGTGCTGATGTTTGCTGACCACCATAAGGGTGTGGGAATGCAATGATGGGGCACCAAGGGGGGGCTGTGGCAGTAGTAGGATGTGCCCTCCTGTCAGCTGCCAAACAGAGCCAGCAGCAGCCCGACCTGTCAGCCACCAGCGGCAGATGTTCCCCTCCTGCAGCCTGGCTAATGATCGGCAGATGTTTCTCCCAGAGGAAATAAGGATATTTTCAGCCTCAATCTCTAACAAGGGCTCAGATGGAGCCCCTGGGCAGCAGGGACTGCCTCTCATTCAGACCCAGCACTCTACGAACTCCTTTTTCCATCTCACTCCATCATCTCCCGGAGGTCTCGAAGCCACCACTGCATTGCACGAAGTTCCCAGCCCTGCGGTGCTTCCTTTCCGTGGGATAGGGATGGGGAAGGGATGCGTCTGCTCTACTCCAGGTTTTGCTTTGTTCTTGACAGCATCTCCAGCTGCACACAAAGTCCGCCGCTATTTTGAGGTCCCTCTCCTTCCCCTCCATCCCCAGGGGCTTCTAGCTGAGCAGCAGAATAGAGAATGACAGATTATTGCTGCATCTCGCTGAGCCTCTCTCTTGCACATAAAGGAAAGATGGTCCATTTTGCTCACAAGTGTTTTGTAAGAGAGTCAGCACGGGAAACACCAGGAAGGAACCGCACTTTTTCTGACCCTTTGTGCTTTTTGCTAACCCGGTGTCTCCCCAGGATGCCGCCTTGGCTGCGGCGCCCCAGGCCCCACTGAAGTCCCACATCGTCCCCTTGGACACTTCCTATCTGTTCCCCAAAGCCTGAGAGCAGCACAAAGCACTGCAAGCCCTGGGAGCATCCCGCTTGGTCTACATACATAATCTTGCTTCTCATTTGTACACCTTACTCATTCCTCTTGGGTGACAACCATTAATCTGCAGCTTTACTTCTTTTACCCCACCCTTGGCAACTTTCTTTTGGCTAAACAGGTGCAATGTTGTAGCTGGATGTGTATTTACAGGGATTCTTCATTTTTACGTTCTATTGTGTTATAGGGAATGATGCATTTCTTTTTTTATAAGATTATGATTAATTTCAGACTCACAATTTGCATCGTGGTCTATTTGGACAGAAATTGGTTTTCAATTTAAAACACCTAAAAACCAGCATCAAAGATGGCTTTTATTAGTTAAATAAAACCATTTAAAGCGTGCTAACTGTTGAGGAAAATATAACCTTATCTGAGCGTGCATTTAAAACTGATTTCCTAAACAAGATGAGTGCTCTCTGCAACGAAGGAGCTGAGTTTCTTGTCCAAGTGTTCATATGCTGTGTGGTTTATAATTAATGTATTACTGAGGTTTCATCCATAGGCAGGGGAAGGAGAATGAGGTTTTCCATTTCTTTACCGTGAGTTGGTTGGTGGGGCTGAGGCGGTGGGGAATGCTGGTGCAGGTTTTCCATCCTAACATCCCATTTGCAGGGAGGATCCTGGCAAGAGGGACCCCTGGAGAGCTGCTCACTCAGTACAGGTGCTCTTTGCTTTGCCCAGGGGGTTTTCCCTTCCAACCGCACAAGCAGAAACCCAACATTACAGAGCAATAGCTACAGCTGGCAGGCAGGCAGCATGTCATCTCTCCCAACACAGAAATTGTTATTATTTGCCTTGCCACAGCACTGAATCCAGTCCATAACTTGTCTCTCTCCTTCCTAGCAAGGGTAATTTTTTCCTATTTGCAGGTCCTATCTGACAGTAATTGGCCACCGCTGCCTGGCTGCTGTTTCCACTTTAACAATACCGCACCAAATAAATGGCCCCGTGTCGCTATCAGCGGTTTTCTGCACGCTGAGTCCGGCGTGGGTCATGTTATCTCGTGGAAATGAATTCTGCAGATTGCACATAAAGAGGGGACAGTGCTACCCCAATAAAAAATGGGAATTATTAGCACCGCGCTAATGAAAACGTCCTGCCGGTGGGGAAGCTCTCAGCCTTTTCAGAGAGCCTGGGCTCCATTCCTAAAAGGCAGCGATGCTGGAGCAGAGCGGGGGGGTTATTTGGGTTTTCCAGGGGCTGCAGCTCCTCCGAGCTCGGGGACCAAGGGCACCGACACCACGCACTTCCGCGCTTTCCATTCTCTGGCAATTGGCAGCAGTTTAATGTGTATATATCAGCAGCGCGGTTTTATGAGCTCCGGTCCCACCGGCATCATTTATTTTTTTTAAATCCCTTTTCCAGTGTAATTGCTGTTTGTTTTGTCATTTCTCAGTGGACAATTACAGTTCAAAAACAAGAGAGCTTTTGAAGATCGCGAGCGGAGGCTGTGGGCTTCATTAATGCGCTTTTAATACGCTATGGAGACGCACTTGAACTCACCTGCCCGAGGCCTCAGACATAGGAATCCGGCTTTGCAAAGCACTGATTATTTGATCTATTTAAAATACTTCCAGTATTAGCCCGGTCTCCTGGATACATTTCAACGTCAGCATTTTGGGAGGCTGAGATATCTCCTCCGGGCCATTCTACTGTTCTCTAATTCCTGGGAAACGGAGCCTCAGTGGTGGAAATGCCACCATTTATGCCACCTGCCCTTTTTCGGGCACCTCCTCATGACCGATCTGGGAATAAAGCAATAGGAAGAATAGAAAGTGGTTCTGATTCAAGCTGCTCCCTCGGGTTGTGCCACTGAGCCTTCCAGGCAAATGCTGAATTTGATACCAAAAACAAAAAGCAGGAAAGAAAGAGAGAGAGAAAAGCAAGTTTCCTGGAGAGTTCAGTTTTACTGTTTCTACTGTAAGAGAGCATTTGCTCAGGTAAATTGTGGGGGTTGTGGTGCTCATCACGTGGGCAGCCATCCATCAGTCCATCCATCCTTATATCCATCCATCCATGCACTCACCCCTGAGGGATGGAAGTACCTCCTATGTCACGGCCCTTCTCTTTCATTTGTGTTTGGACTTTGGCAGGGGACATCCAGTGGACAGTTGCAGCTGAGTGGCAAGACCACTAGAGTGGATAATACTACTCTGTTTCTATGGCTTATTAGGACAAATATGTGCACCTGAGGCACGGTTATGTGTTTTATTGCTCATCAAGATGATGTTCCTTAAGTTCATCATTAGTGAGTATGTGTTGTTTATTCAGGGCTGGGAAGCACCCGTGGGTAGCTGGCCTCTGCTGCATCCCAACCTGCTGCATCCTATTGCATTGATCCCACTCTGCTGCATCCCATCCCATCCCACTGTGCTGACTACTGGGGTCCCAGTGCAGATGCTCTGAGGCTCAGAGGGAGATGAGATGCCTGGAGCTGAGCGGGCAGCAGCAGCTCCACGGGGCATTGGATTGTCTTGTTTTTCATTCCTTCAGGCTGAAACCTTTAAAAATGCAGGAGGTGCCCCAGGCAAGCTGAACTCTGCATCAACAGTTTTAGCCCTGAATTTTCCACTTGTTGTTGCTGTTTTCTTTAATAAAGAAGAAATAGGTTGTTGGAGAGTAAATCTCCTGCAGTGATCGCACAGGTTTGTGAGCAGAGGAGCTGCAGGTGCTCATTAACAGGGAGATACCTCCAGGTCCACCCCAATACCTCCAGGTGTGCTGTCTCCCCTTGGCCTCTCATCCCCGCGTTTGGAGATGTTGGGAGTTCCAGATCCCTTTGCAAAATTTAGGTGTTTTTCCTTAGATTTTACAGCAGTAATTTCTCATATCTGCAGTGTTTCCCTTGAACTCCTTCTCGCAGATGAGGCTGTTGCTCAGAAGCCCTTGAGCCCTTTGGGGCAGACACTGGCTTTGGGCAATTTGTGCTCAGGGCTTGGGCAGGGTTTAATTGCTCCCAGGTCTCAGAGCAGCTTTCCAGGAAAGGCAGCAGTGGCTGTGTTCGTGTTGAACACGTACCTTGTGCTTTTGTAATGCTGTTTTTAAAAGAGGGAATTGAGCATAATTTGGGAACCTTTTGTTCAAGCAGCTCCAAATGCGGCCTCCGGTATCACCCATCACTCCTCTGAGACCTTGGAAGTGTCAGGATGCTCTAAATACTCCGATAATAACTGAAAAAAAACCTGCTCACGTTGCCACATTGACCTCCAGCCCCAGTGGAGTGCTTGGAGGGTAAAAATCTGTATTAATGCTGTGAGCGTGGCTCTTGACCTTTATCCCAAGGCAAAGGGCTTTTCCCAAAGAAAAGAGGATTTTCTTCCTGCTCTGCAAGAAGGGGCGATGCCCTGGAGCTGCAAGGAGCGTGCCCAAGACCTGAGACCAACAGGGACCAGGGGATGATGAGCACAGGACAACGTGGGAAGGAACTGCTGCAGCCCTGAACCTAAAATCCTTCCTCCAGTCAACCTGGTGAGGCTCGAGAGGCTGTGTCTAACAGGGAGGCAAGCAGCCCTGGAATTACAGCGCAGTAATTGCTTGGTACTTAAAGTCCAGGTCTAGAAGATCTCCAAGTAATAACTCATTGGAAAGATATTGAGCTCTCATCACAAAGAGGAAATATGGTCTCTAAACAGGCAGCTAATGGCATGCCATTTATCTGATGGCAAATCAGCCACATTCATTACTCTCTGCAGCACAGCCAGAAAGAGAAATACTGAATTAGCTGCACTGGAGGGGAGCGGGATGGGGGAAGGACACGGTTCCTTATGGCATTGCTCCAAGGGCACCTCCTGCAGCCTGTGCCAGGGGCGATGGCAGCTTCCTTCCTGCCTGCAGGCACAGGAACGCTCCCCGTTATCATTTTCACACTGCTCAGGGCTCTTCCTGAGCAAATCCCTGACGCTATTCAAGGAAAAGCTAAGACCAGTGGAATTTTTATTGTTTTTGCTCACCTTTGCCAGAACAGCGGCTCTGGGAGCCAACAAAGCCTCAATATGCTTTTATTCCTTTCCAACCTCTGTATTGAGGCTTTGAACACTGAGTGCTTCCTCTGCTTTATAGCTTCCTTCCTCCCCACTCCTTTTGCTCTCTTCCAGGTATTCCTGGTAGGGAAATGTCTTCCTGGCTGTACGCAATGGGCAGCAATGGGGACACAGGAATGGACAGACTGTGGGCACATCCCCTATTACCTCGTAGTGATGCTCAGAGCTCAGCACAGCAGATTTGGAACATCCTCCATTCACATACAGCTGCTGCTGGAGCATCTGAAGGGCCGAACACACTCCCCCAGCCCACATATCCCCAGTGCAACCTCCCAAAGGCTTTCAAGCATTTTCAGATTGTGTGCACCCAAAGCAAAAAGCTTTGCTGATTGTAGACTGCATTTCTGTGCGAAGTAGAGTGAGTGCTTTCACAGAAAGAGGCTCCTTCATCAATTAATAATCCTTCATCCCGGAGCTTTGGAGGAGGGTTTCTTTTGAGCATTACAGAAAACAACACAGAAATAAAGTGAAATAGTCACAGAATCACATAACTGTAGGGGTTGGAAGGGACCTCTAGAGATCATCGAGTCCAACCCCGATTCCTCTTTGTCATCTACCGACCGCGTTTGAGTCAGTGCTTGGCGTTGGCCATGACTGGGAATATTTCTCATTTTAATGGGATTTGGGATCTGGCTGCGGTGCTGAGCTGCCACCACCAGGTCCAGGCCTGGTCCCTATCGGACATCCCCATGTCCATGTCTTACCCCAAGCTCAGGGCTCCCCGGGGCGGGTGGGCCATGCTCACCCCAGGAGCAGTCCTTTGCACAGTGTGTACCAAGGCAGGAGCAGCACGGATAAATCACTCATCGCTGGGAAGGCGGCGGTAACAGAAGCCTCCGGGGAAATCTGCGGTACTGAATAGCGGATTCTTTTTTTTTTCCTTCCTTTTCACTTGAAGTCACTTAACGAACCCTCATGCTGAAATCTTCAGAAAGACTCACCTTAGGGGGTATTGGAAAATATTGATAAATAGCACTTGGCACTTCTGAGGCTCTCAGCAAGTGGTACAGATGCTGTTGCAGCAGTCGTACTGGATGCCTCCACCCGTGGAGGTGCAGGAATAGAGCAAAGGAGTTCAGCATCTCCTATGCAGGTTCTGCTCTTGTCTCCTGCCTCTCCCTGCAGCCTGACCCAAGGGAAGGCACTGCCATCCCCACAGAACCATGTCTTTAATCCCAAACTTTCTTAAGAAACAGTCTATTAGCCGTGAAGCAGTTTCCTCACTTTATTTGCTGGTAATTTACAGCCCACACTGCGAGACTGTGTAATATTTGCAAGCAATTAAACAGAGGATGACTCAACAACAGCCACCTCGGGTCAGATTTTCAAGTGTTCATCGTTCATAATTAAGATGGAGCTTTCGACAGCAGTGGGGCCTGGGGCTGCTGTGCCACCTTCCCTTGCCCCAGCAGTGGGTTCAGTGTTGGAGGCAAAGGAGATTCGCTGAAGGGAGGGCAAGGTCCTCCAGGAGCCATGCACAGCGCCGGGAGCTGCTGCAGAGCTCTGCCCCTGCCCTCCCACTAGGTATGGGTTTGCTGTCAGCCCTAGTTAACGTCTGATCTTCCCAGGAGAGGGAAAGAAGTGTTTGACATGGATTTACACCCCTCTGCAGACAGCCTCGCTGCGTTGTGGATGTCTGACATGGAACTGCCAATGCTTCTGGAAAATTAGGGTTGATATGGCATATGAGTGGGGAAACTAAGGCACAACACATCACTAACCAGAGCCCTGTAGCCACTGCAGCACTGTAGATTGTCACCTGGATGTCACCTGAACTGGGTCCCTCCAAAGCTCCCAGCACAGCAGTTCTCCTGCTGATGATAGCTGCTGCGTGCAGTGATGAAGAGCTGCCCCATCCCATGGCACGCTGCACCCCCCTCCACTGCCTGCTGCATCCCCCTGGCTCCCTGATCCTTTTGTAAAACATGGCCAAATGACTCTAATTCCTTTTGCCTTACCACTTACTTTTTCCCATTGCCACTGTTAGCAGCCAGCAATGCCCCCAATAGTGGCAGGAAGGCTGGAAGGGAAAGAAATGGAATGGGACCAGCATCTGGATGGCAGCTCTAATGTGTGTCCCCTGCATGGGTGGACAGCTATGGACCAGCAGGCAGGGAAGGGTTAATGGCCCAGTGCTCAGGTGCTATAAATGGTGAGACACAAGAAGGTTCCCATCTCCTGGGGAAGCATCCTGTTGGGTGCTTGGGGGCTGCTCCATGCCCAGTGATGGCACCAGAGCCACCGCTGTCCCTGGCACTTAGAGATGAGTGGTGGCAGGCACCTGCAGTTCTGGGGGTGTGTGAGATATATCCGTATGGAGCATCAGGAGTTGGGTCTGCTTCTAGGCTCTGGTTGAAGCCTTTTTCTGTCTTGTTGGCTGCTGAAATGATCCTTCAGTGCATGCTGGGCCCTGGCCATGCTGTGGTGGCCAAAATCAGAGTTTCTTTGCTGGTTCTGTGAGTCACTCAGGTTGCCCATTGCCACCCCTCGAGGTGATACAGTGCTACCCCCACCCCAGGGCACAACCCCTCGCCTGGTACCTCCCAGCGGCTGAACAAAGCCACGGGACGGGGCTTTATGCTAGCTGCTGAATTATCAGTTTTGCCATAAGCCATTCTTCATTATCTGTGTTTTGCTGGATGGCCCGGACCCTGTTGAAAAAGTGCTGTTTCTTCTGCAGTCAGCTGTATTTTAATAAGTTGTGTTACGGGTAAAATATCCCCGGAGATAATCCAAGCATCGTTCCATTTATCAGCCATGCAAAGTTCAGAACAAAAATATTCGAGGTGAGGTAATGTACTGTGACACTGTGCAAGTTAATTTATAAAAGAATTAACTGCGTTTAGTAGGGGAGAGGAAAGAGCCGCCTTCTCCAGCCAGCGTTGGAGCAGTGCTACAAGGAAATGTAGGGAGGAAATGTTTTCCTGCAAGTACAGAGTTCTGTGCAAGTTCAGGTGCTAAACATGCAAGAAGCAAAGCTAGGGCTGCAGTGGGGCTGAAGCTCCCTGGGTGCAGGAAACTGCTGTTTGGCAAATCCCATCAGCTGGAGCGCAGCCAGGTTGCCCCACGTCCTTGTGACCACTAATTAACTGCTGCTAATGAGGGCTCTGGGACGACAGAAGCTATCCAACACTTGGTCATGCAATAGCCGTGCCATTAGCTCCGGACCAGACTGGCTGCATGAAGCATCGCTTTCTGTGCCCAGACCTGCACCTGAAGCTTCCCCCGCTGCCACCGGTCATGATGACAAGGGACCCAACAGGGCTCCAAATGAATGTTTGCAAACAATTCCTTCCCCTTATCTGGCAACTTTTGACTCTGCTGCGAAAGAAGTGAGAAGTCTATTTAGCAGCTATTTTTTAATATAATGATTTATAATAGATCAAGAAAATTAAACTGCTGGAGCAGGAGCACAAGTTGGGCGCTCCGACGGCCTAATGGACTCCCATCAACGTTTCGTTTGTTGTCAGCTATTAATTCAGTCTCTGATTCAGTCCCCAAATTACTTTGCCTAGAACTGAATCTAAATATGAAAATCAATTTGGAAGGGAACTGGTAGCTCCGTGTGGGAGAGGGGAGAGGAGGGGATACAATGCCGAAGCGCGCCGCTCCCTTCAAGCATGCAAATTAACATTTAGAGTGTGTTGTGAGGAAGGGGAGCTGGAAAGCGCTGCTTCACAGAAACCACCAGATCAATTTTCCAAGCCTGAGTGCTTGAGATTCTTCAAAGTTACCGAAGGCTCTGTCTCGGGATAAAAATATAAAAAAGACAAGAAATCAATGCTGATAATTAATTTAACAGTATCTATTCGTTCTCTCTTCTTCCAGTCAATGCGAAGGGAAAATCATACAGTAGCTGAATTTTACATTTCCATAGAGATTGTGCTGGGACAAAACGAATAAGCGATCATAAATTACTTCAAAAGCTCGGCTGTGCTGGGGGGAGTGGGGTTACTTAATTAACCGGAGGAATTTGTCAGCACTTCCCCCGCTGAAACCATCGGCATCATCGTGTTTGGGCAGCGCAGCTCTTGGGAGACAACGCCACTGCGGGTCAGGACCTGGGAGAGCTCCACGATGGGATGCATGGATGGCGATTTCTCATGGGGGTGTTTTCTTTAGGGGGTGATTTCCGATGGGAGTGACTTCATTTTGGGGTGATTTCTTTGATTTTGATGCGCATCTCTTGCACGTTATGCCAAGAGGAGCCGGGTGGGTTCTGCGGTGTTCCCAAAGAGCTCGGGTTCTGTAGGGTCACTGAGCAGCGCTGGGCTCGGCCCTCGCTCTGGCCACCGGCAGCACACAGAGAGGAGCTGCCTTTAATTATTCAGAGCTCATCTTTCCCTCCTGTTAAAAACAAATGGGAAGCGGATGGATTTTAGTAATGAATCCCCAGAAGGGTACTTAGGTTTAAAGCAAAATCTGTCCAGTTAAATGTATCCTGTGGAAACTGATTTGATTGCTCTCATCTTCCAACTTCAATTTGGTGGCAGCGTTAGCATATTGCCAGACATGCGGGCTGTGCGGGGAATACGAAAGATAGAAAATAGGAAAGAAAAATTATTTGGGGTGGGGGCCTCCCTCCATGCCTGCAGGCTGGGCTGGAAGGGGCAGGGCAGCACCACGGGGATGTGCTAATGTGCTCCTGGGAGGGAAATGGGATCCCAATAGATCCTGTGCATGACAAAACTTCTGCTTGTTGCAAGCAGGAGGATTTGCTCCCCCCAGGGCAAAATCCTTGTGCTTCTCACTGCAGTTTAGGGATGCTGGGTTGTGCCTCTGGTTCCTGGCTTGCTGGTTAACTTGATAATACCCAGGAATAGATAATATCCAGGAATGGATAATGTGTAATATCAACATCTGGTGCCCAGTCTGGAGGATGCCACTTGAAGGCAAGAAGAACCTTTCTAAATGCCCCCAAACGGTGACTGGAGCAGCTCAGCATTTAGCTGAGTGACGAGCAGCAACCTGCCTGCCCCGTGTGCTGTCGGGCATGGTGATAGACGGTGACAAGAAGAAAGCAATTGCATGTTCTTTATATCTGCAAGCACGTCTGCCAAAATAACCATAGGGCACTGTGCCACAAC
>JANHGO010005543.1:0-22880 GCA_024606505.1 Aquila spilogaster
GTGTGCCTGGAGAAGTATCAGTTCTGCTTCTGCAATCTGGAAAAAGGCAAATGACAATGATAAGCACCTTGCCAGTGATGTCCTAAGCCAACCTTCTTGGGATTAAAACTATAAAGTCTTTAAGAGAATAGAGGCCAAAGGAAGCATTGCATCACTTCTCTCAGCACGGGAACTGGGAGCTTTGCCAGGCCTTGTGCAAAGCTTGAAGGAGAGGAGGCAGAGGAACACCTCTGAAATCATTCAAATACCTGGAACTGAATTAGAAAAATAATACAGTCATTGCAAACAGCACTAACACAAAAAAAAAGAAGCCTTTGAAAAGAGCACTGAAATCCCCCCCCCTCAAATTACTTTAGGCTGCAAAACAAAAAATGCAGGAAGATAATGTTCTAACTTGATACAGGAATTGAGAGAACTGAAATAGTGGCAAGCGAATGCCTCCTTACACAGCCACTACAGGGAGGAAAAGGGGACAGAAAAGCATACCTTGGACAGAAAAAGCAAGGTAACAACTGCCAGTTTGCATAGCAGGATACAGTGCATCATACTGGTAGCATGTGTGTATAGATTTCCACAAAGAAAAGGAAGTTGTGATCAACGCCTTAGTAATACATGTAATACTTATTTGCAATTTCAGGAATAATTTGAGTTCCAGAAAAGAGAAAAACCTGGACACTTAAGCAAGTTCTTAGCCCATGCATACATTCAATGAATTAAAAAAATGTATTCGTACTTCATCTTCATACACAGTTGTATGGAAATGGCCAAGGACAGGTGGAAGATTGTGGCATGCACCTCATTTGCAACCCTTATTATCTTGCCAGAGAGACGAGCTTTGCAGCAAAACAAATGCAAGCTTAAAAAACCCTTCAGAAGAATAGCTAAATTATTTTCAGTAAGAACAGTATTACTATAAGCAATAAGCCCCTCTTCCTCTTTTTTTTCCCCCATCGAGAAACACAAGTATGTCAAGCAGCGTGCAGCGTGGGTGTTCAATGTAAGCAAGAGAAGCCATTTCATGACAAGGTAATGACTTCTGTGAACTTAAGTGCTCTTAGCAACCAAACGAAGCTGTTCTAAATTCTGATGAGATAATCCACTTCAAGTAATTTGTTTGGAAAGGTTAAATAGGATGCTAAGATGGGACTCACTACACCACTGAACAAAGAGGGAAAAAAAGCAAGCATTTAGTGCTGCTTTTTCTTCAAAACATATTGAGGCTTTTTTGCTAGCTAGAATTCTGCTCAAATCAGGCAGCTGTGTTCTAATTCCTGCATCAACTTCCGCACTTTAAGTTACTTTAAGAGTGCACAGTAACGCTGAGTTGCTTAAGAGGCAAATGTCTGCTTCTAATATGAAGAAAATCAGCCATAATAAAGTCAGAGAGCATTTGTTGGATGCAGAAAGGCCTCTGCAATTATCACTTAATTGTCCTTCATGGGCCAATACTGGGAGTCTCATACTTTCCCCTTAAGGTTGATCCCTCCTTCAGCACTTCTTCTTAACTGGCTACTTAATTAGTCTTCCTTCCTGGACTTAATTGTAAATTTGTTTTGATTAATTAGCCTCAGAGCTGACTTGGCGCTTACTGAAACACAGGAGAAGTGCTTAGTTTCTTCAGCTTATAGCCTACCGTACCCTGTGGGAGCCCCTGCTTTGTCAGCATTAAAATTTCAAGTTCAGATTGTGGAAAAACTTTTTCATAATTAGCTTTCCCTCCTTGTAATTACCCCCTCTGTAATACAATACAAAAGTGGTGATAACATAAATAAAGGCTAAGATTTACTAAGTTCAAATCTCTTGTCCAGAGGATTTTATTTCACGTTCACTAGTAGAATCTTCCAAATCTAGTCAAGCTAAATGCAAGTGATCATAGCACTGACAGAATCCCAAACCAAGAGAGTAAGCTGCCAGAACAGACAACTGTGTTCTGATGGCAGCAACACCAGGAAAGTTTCCTTCCCCTTCAGAAAAGTCATGTTTTGCTACTGAACTTTAAGGAAAACCCTTCATGCAACCCTACACAAGCCAGTCTGCAATATTTTTGGACACTAGAACACTTACTTTAGAAGTTGTGCAGCTCTTCATTACATTCACACCTCTCATACCATTCCTCTCTCTCTTTACAGCATGTTGATTCCAGAAGACACCCACATGGTGATGCTATATATCTGATATCTTGATCGATTCTCACTTTAGCTAGTGATGCTGGAAGCTCAGGAAAAGGCAACTTCAAACACCACAAGCATGTAAAAGCATCATGAGATAAGCGGTGTGTATCATCAGCTATCCTACTGCAATGAGTTTATTATTTATTTGAAGTTTTGGCAATTGAAAGTGTTTGGGGAAACAAAAGAAAAGGTGCTGTGGGAGTGGCCTCTGTAAGAGAGGAGCAAGAAAGCTGAGAGACAAACAGCTCCACAATCAGTGCAGGAGCAGCAGGCAAATCCTGAAGGAGGCCACAGCCCATGGACAGCTCCTGCAGGTGCAGGCCTTGGGCCGGAGCCGCAATCCATGAAGAGGAGTCCAAGATGGAGCAGGTGATCCATCAGAAACTTTGGTCCTTGGGGGACCCTTGCTGGAGCAGTTCATTCCTGAAGGACTGCACCCTGTAGTATGGCTCCCTGCTGGAGCAAGGGAGAAGAGCAAAGAGGATGGAGCAGGAGAGACAAAGTATTATGGACCCTACTGTGCTACTCAAAGAAAAGTGAAGGAGGAGCTGGGAGCAAAGTTCACCTTTCTGGGAAGAAGGGAAAAAGTGACTTTAGTTTTAATTCTCACTGTCCTACTCTTATTTTTAACTTACAGTAAATTAACTTTCCCAAGTAAAGTCTGTTTGGGCTATGATGGTAATTGGTGAGTAATCTCCCTGTCCTTTTCTCAAGCCAGGAGCTTTTTCATCTTTCTTTCTCCTCCTGCCCTGCTGAGGAAGAGGAGTGAGAAAGCGTGGCTGGCTGCTGGCCAAGGTCAACCCACTCCACCTACTCATTTTATAAACTTCCCACACAGCTATCAAGAGCACTGCAATTCTTCAGTTTCCAAATTTAGAAGTCCTTACCTATCAAGCTGCAAAGAGAAGTGTAAAATCTTACTTATCTTTTTCTGTGAACACTTAGATTTGCATCTCAATTCAACAGACTGAGAAAATAAACACTTGGCTTCCTTCAGCTCATTTCATTTATTGCTTGTCTTGTGCTCAAAACAAGAAAAGACTACAGAAATGCAAAGCAAATACAGTTTTACAGTCTTTTGTGTCTTTGCTTGGGCACAGCAGCTTAAATGAAGGAAAAAAGAAAAAAGAACAATGGCTTTGTGGGCAGGCTGAAGAACACTGAGCAATTCCTATAACATTCATTCCGTAATGCTCAGCAGCCAACTGTTTTGACTGGTGTCAAGTATTTGTTTTCATCTTCAAACTGGACCACAGAAATTAGTTTGGCTGTGAATTCTAAAGGAAGTTTTTTCTATATGGCTGGAGAAACGCATCACTGAGAGCTCTTCTGACTCAATTTGTGAGCACCCACATAAAGCGGTAGGATATTAAGGTGTTCACTTGCAGCCATCACTGCCATGAAAGAGGCATGTTCCACACTCTGCAGACAGATGTACTCTCTAGAGTCAATCACTGCTTAAATGCTGTATTACAATACACATCATGTAGCAGAGTGTATCAGGAGAAATGCAAGGAATATTCCTTCATGCTGAAATGCCTTTAGCTATTACAAAAATGAGGAAACCGCTCTTTAGTTTACGTTATATTCCTCAGGTGTTCATTTAATTACAGATAACTAATTCAGGTGCATACTTGAAAAATTGAAGGAATTGTATATATGCTTCAAAAGTTTTATTGGTACTGTTTATTCCTCTGTAATTACTCAGCTCAGATTCTCCTATTTTGTATTTATTAAGTAATATAAATATGTATGCACACACATCTGACAGTTTTGCAACCGTTCTCCTGCATCCTCCTTTAAAGTACAAAGAAAAACTTTGCTTATTAAGATAAACAGTTTTACAATGAAATGAAACCCTGAAAACGTTAGATTTTTTAAAATAACCTAATAACCAATAAGTCCTTTTTCCTCAAAGGAAGTCAAAGACTTGAAAAATCTGACTTTTTCATTGCAGAGTCATTGCCAGTTAAGCTCCTTAACATGTATTTCTAGTTGCTATCACAACACTCACCACAGGACATGTTTACCATCTAACATTAAGTTGATGAAATATTTGACACTGCTTTTGCTTTCAGCTCTCTCAACTACTGCTGACAGACAGCAATGAGTTAATGTACTAAACCAGATTTCCTCAAAGAACAGTGTATGTACTGAAGTAGCAGCAGAGGCATAATGACTATCCCAACTTGAGTTCCAGCACGTAACATCAGCTAGCAATTTGAGCATAACTAAGTAATCACAATCCTGGCTCAGATCTCTACTACTATTAGAGATATTTTCTGTATTTTCCTATAAATAAATGAAAGCTTGTGCTATCTGAACTGAATATATAAACCACTGAAGTCTAGGAAATAATCTAAGCACTCTTTTAAAAGCTACAACATGGAAATAACATTATAGAGACCCTGAAAATCTATCTTTAAGCTACAGCCCACAACATGTTCTTCATGGGCTATTTCCTTAGTATTTTACCAAGTGTACACTTTGCCACGTATCTGTTTTAAATCATCACAGTAGTCAGTGGAAGCTGGATTACTAAACAAAGTAGAAAATACACCAATTAAAAGAATCACTTATTGGCAGGAAGAAAAATACTAAGTTCCCAAATTTCAGAGGTTTTTTTTTTGGTAATTTCTTCACAGTATCTCTTTTGACAAAGAATAAAATAGACTGCTATATGTTATCAGTAGTCTGACATACACAACAATGTAGGAAGCAGGAGCCACAGCAAGACCAAGCAGAGGTGAAATATCAACATTTTCCTTCCAATGACCAGTTCTCATTTGCCACGTTACAGAACTCAGCACCCACAGGAGCCTTGGTATGCAACCAGAACTTTGCAACTCGAGTTGTAGATTCTCCTGCATTTCCTTACACTACAAGACTACAAGTGTCAAGTGAAAACAAAAAACGCAGTTCAGACAAAAGGTACACAAGCTAGCTCAACTCAGCTCCTGCCGTACACTACTATTTTTAAAAACAATTGTGTGTGTCTGCAACTAGTACAACTTGCACGCTAACAGAATGAACTTTGCAAGGTTCAGTGTCAAACTGAATAGAAACTGGCAATGGAATTCAAGTAAATTTATCTGCATCTGTAACAAACTCTTCTTCCTCCCCTATTCACAAAAGCCAAACTCTACTGGTACAAATGCCAGTCAAGGACAAACAGCTGTGCTTGAAGCACCATCTAATGGCAAATAGTGGAACTGTTTCTATAGACAGAGAAGGAAAGATTAAGTACTTTGATGTAGTTTGTAAAATACAATTTTTTATTTTCTCTTTCCTTTCCAAAATAAGATATTTTTCCTATAACTACAGAACATTGGAGCCACTTAAACTACTTTAAGAAATTGTGCTCTGTTTTCACTGCAGACCTAGAGACACTTCTTAATCAACTGTTGCAGCAAAATATGTTATGTCACTATTTCTTAGAATGGAATTTAAACTAACACTGTGAAGGAGAAGGAATGATAAAATGAATACCTAATTAGGGCAAATACTTTTTCAAAATTGTACATACTGCAAACAACATCCTTAACATAACTGACTTCTCTATTCAAACAGAAAGTATGTTGAGACGCTATTCAACTATGGAAACATTCTCTGCATACTACATTGGACATTTCACACAAGAAATCAACTAGCTAGGAAGCAACCAAACCACATAGCTTAAAAAATTACTTACTTTTCCAAGCCCACAATACTCTGTTGACACTCCCAGTCACAGTGAAGAAAAACAGAGAGGCATTTGTGGCATTCTGATCTTTAACTTGCACTTGAATACCTGCCACTTTTCAGTCTGTGGCAAGAACCCATCTGCACACAACTTCTGTTTAGAACATTCAGGATGGATACCTCATCACTTTCACAAGAACCAAAGAAAATCCACTCTAAACCTTGCTGCCAAGTTGCAATACGGTGCAGTGAAGGAAGACAACAGCAAGGCAATGCTTCACCTCCATCTGAACCTACCAAACTAAAACAGATTCCTGCAAAGTGGCAGGCTGCCTTGAGTTCTGTGACAACACGTATCCACATTTTCCTTTAAGGCCATCAGCTCTGCAGTCCATACATGTTCACCAACACCTTCACAAGACATCCTCCTGCTACCCAATCGCAGCAGGCAGATGCTCTAAAAATTTTGTTCTGCATTCTCTTCTTTCTGAAGTCCCTGGTCTTTAACACAACAGAAAAGTTCCTACTTTCCATTTTTCTACTTTCAGCTGGAGCTGATGAGCAGTTAGGCTTGGAGATCACCACATTTGTGCCATGACTGCTGGGAGACACACGTGGGATAGGAGCAGAGATTCTTTAGTTTAATGCTAGCCCTCTACTGTTTTCCAAGTGGCAAACTTCCAGATCTCTGTGGGCCTGACTAAAGAGTTTAAAGCCTTACAGACAGAGAGCTTTATGGGTGGGATTTCCTCAGCAATGGAGACAGCATGTGTGCCCTTTTCGTAGCTGGCACGGCTCCAAAACAGAAGGGATATTTTAATCTCACTGACCTTGAAGAGGCCAGCCAAGCCCAAAAGTTAGAAGAGCCGCCAACATCAAGTTGTTATCAGCCACGACTGAATTTAAAAAAAACCAAAACCTTATTGTAAACCACTCATAAAATTTGAGGTTGAGTGGAAAATAAGTTGCTTCCCTGCAAACTTTGACTGTGAACAGTTTTTAGCAAGAGGATGAACTAAAAGGCAATTGGCATACTCCTGTTTCATCTGCTCAGGAATTCAGCAGGACCTAGCCACTGAATCAAAGATGCTATCTAACTTCTAAGTATGTACAGAGTCAACCTTTCTATACACTAACTGTTGGAAACAATGCTTGAAAGAGAATGAAAAAAAAGTGCATGCGTAAAATTCACCCATCTAAAACATCTCTCACACAGAAATTGTAGCCTCAGTGTGTAACCCTTTTCACAGACGCAGTTCAATTCTCACCTGTAAGGTTTTTGTTGGTTTGTTTTTATGGTAAGTACTAAAGCCAGTTCATCTCTCCTATTTTAATTGGTACTCTTGATTTAATATCAAGATCATGGTCACAGCCGCTTACTAGGTCAGTCCTCGATCCTCAAGTACTCAGCCCCTGAACAGTTTCCAATTCCAATTCAATTTTCTCTATCTCTTCCTCTTCTAGAACTGCATTGACCACACTTAGAAAACACTCTAACAGAATAGCTGCAGCGTATCCTTATGTTCAGCCAGAATGAACCTTGAATAGCTTAAGAGACAAATGTTATGTATACCATCTGCTGTCTAGACTTGGCTTCTGAAGTATACAGTATAATTACCATTTTCCCAAAGGTCATCATTATTATTTGTTAATTAAAACAAAAGAAGATATTAAAATAACATATTTGGCAATGACCTATTACCATTACACAAAACAAAGCTATCCACAACATCCAGAGCTTTCATATAAAAAACAGAATACAAATTTTAGGCACTAATCATACCTCTACTAGAGGAGGAAGAAATTGCTGTCATGAACATATTAGAAGAATGCTGGACCCTAGCATGCAAGCACTCCAGCAATCCATGTCTTAGACAACAATTACTGAAGTACAAACAGTACGGCTATATGTGCAAAGATTATTCTGAGATTTATATCAGGCAGACAATAAATCTAACAGATGTTAGCTGAGTTAGCTGATGATGTCAAAATTAATTTAAGTGCTAAGCATTTTTGGGAGATTAGATATAAAAGTACACTTTGGAAAAATATGTTTTTTCCCACTAGTTTTCAAGTATATCTTACTGTCTTTGGATGAGAAAAGTGCCCATCACAAAGCGAGGCCCTTCGCTGCATCACTGAAGTTTGAGAGTAAACTTCTGCGTTGGTTTTGTAGCTCTATGTTGATTTCATCAGCTCTGCCTTAGTTTGTAAAGTTAAGCTGGGCACACTTAAGTACACTTGGTATGCCAAAAAAAATTTCAAAAAAAATACAAGAGCTTGAAAAGTATTTCAAGCAACTTCCTGGGAGAAAGTTCTTCACCTGTCATTTTTGAGTTGTGTGAAATGAAGAACACTTTCATCATTCAGAAGATTACGTATGTTATATCCATTTCCTATAAATAAAAACAGAAAAGGTTTTCTTTAGAAGTCACTAGTAATTTTTGAAGTCCTGTCCCAACTTCAACAATCACATTTTTATTTTGTATATTTCACCAGCTTTAAAGTTGTCTGTTGAATGAACTCTGAAGCCAACTCAGGTAAACAAGCAGTGTTTGTACCACTACATCTAGATTAGTTCATCAACTACGTCTGTTGCTGAGTCACATTCTCCTCTTCCTAATAGGGTACTTCCCCATTCTCTACTCAAACTTAACCCTCCCAACCTTTCACCTCAATATTCCTTCCTAACATGGTAATTTAGTCTAATCTGTTCCCTACAAATTGAATTTTAAAGACGTGTACTTACCTGCTGGAACATAGAAATAGTCCCCTGAAGTCAGGTAATATGATGTCTTATGCAAGGTGATAATGATCTGGCCACAGATAACATAGAAAGCCTTAACAGAAAGCCAAAAGATTCTAATATCAGCAATGTTTCCTCTGCAAACATTTAAGAAAGTTATCCAAGAAAAAAATAGTTTTGTTCATAACTTGTAATGAAGTAGAATAATAAGCTGAGCTGCAACTCCTTTTCCTCTCCATTGAAAATTAAGATACACAACCTGAAAGGTGGCAGGGGGACATTTTTTCTTATTTAATACTTCTATCTTGCCTGCAATCCATTCAGTAAGCACACGTGGACACACAACTAATATGAAAGAAAAAACAGTAATGTGCATGCAAATTACCTCTAGTAATTTCCTTTAGTTGTAACTGTTTCATTTCACAACTGATAAGATTTGTTTATATTTCCTGTATATGTTTGCATTTTAGGGAAAAAAAATAGGAAAAACCCATCAACTCCATATGCTGTTTCTAACTATTCTAAGACTCTGCCCACAAAGATAATCAGAGGGCTGAAGCACATCTCTCGCAGACAGGCTGATGGAGCTAGGCTTGTTCAGCCTGGAGAGAAGGAGGCGACTTCAGGGAGACTCAACAGTGGCCTTCCAATACTTAAAAGGGAGCTTATAAGCAGGATGGAAATCAGTGTTTTACAGAGGTAGATAGTGATAGGACAAGGGAGCTTTAAACTAAAAGAGGGGAGGAGTTAGAGGAGATGTCAGAGTGGTGAGGCCCTGAAACAGGCTGTCCAGAGAGGCTGTGAATGCCCCATTCCTGGAGGTGCTCAAGGCCAGGTTGGATGGGGCCCTGAGTACCCGGATCTAGTGTCTGATTTAGTGGTTGACAAGCCTGCCCATGGCAGGAGGAGGTTGGAACTAGGTGATCTATGAGGTCCCTTCCAAGCCATACTACGATTCTATGATTTTCTGTTTACATACAGACCATTAAATAAAAAGTAAGGAAAAAGTGTGCTTACTATTGTATCCATGTGGACAAACTGGTGTCCCTTTTCTTTAAGAGGTTTCAAGATCAATTTACCAGCAGCAAAATCAGATGTATTCAAACTTTTATACACTTTTATCGATTCATCTTCGAAGAAACATGAGTGACTGCTTCCAGAGTTAATACACTCTGCAAGGAAAGTCCGTAAGATTGAATGTTAATACTAACACAGTCATCTTAGTTCTGCCCCTTTTTAGACTACATATACCATGTACTGTTTCAGTGCAACAACTCCACCAGTTCCAATTAATTAGCTGAAAAAAATCAGGACATTTGACTACTTCTTCTTCTGTCTCTAAAAACGTTACCTGGATAAGCAATGAGTGTTTCAGCAGCTCACCTTTTTATGCCCAAACATGCATGAGCGATTTTCTTCCTATAACAGTCCATACCTAAAAACATACTATATAACATAGAAAGGTCCTTGGTTATATCCCCTTATCTTACCTAGAAGAACTTCCTGATTTGTTACTGGGTCCACTATGCTGGTTGGCTTAGAAGCATCAGCTAAGGGGATATCCAAACATTCAGCTACCTCACTTCCTAAGGAGAAAAAGAAAGTACAGGAGAGTAATCACTCCACAACTGAAACACTTATTTAGTCACAATTTTAGATTTCACATGAGTTATTAGTCATTTAATAAAACAAATGTAAACAAATTGAAGCACACTTTCTCCATGTAAAGGGAGAAATACGTAACAGTTCTTTGAAGATCTGATTTTCATCGGAATTATTTCCATCTGTGATTGGTAAAGGGACACTAAATCAGAAAGAAATTCTCAGAGTAATGCCAATTACACTGCTTGTGCTATTAACAGTAGCATTTACTCAAAAGTAGCTGCATTTTAAGGGAAGAACTCTTCTAGAAACAGAGAATATTAAGAAAGGATATAAAATACACACTGGTTTTGAAAAGCAAGTCTTTTCCTTTTACTACTGCTGAGGGGCATCAGGAGACTTAAGAGACAAAGTGGTCAAAAAGAACAAGTTCATGTTTCACTTTTCCTTGTCTCGAGAGATGCTATTAAAGGAATCTCATCCTAAGTTGTAAATCAGGGAATAATTTCTAGAATATAATGCATTTTTCCAGAGAAGACAAGAGCCTAAGAGTTTATGACAATCTTATGCTTTTCAAAGGGAAAAGAGACCCTGGAGAATTTTCAAGATGAAACAAATATCCCAAAGGTCTGTTGGAGAACTCTTATAAGTAGGCAAGTTTAATTCCATAGTGCACAAGAAATCCCTTCAAGTGTAGTCAGAAAAAGGATGTCAAAAGCAAGCTATAGCACTTTATAGGCACTCATGGCTGCTTAAGCACTATGCGGAGACAATCAGGGCTAAGAGACTGAAATAGTTTTGTTCAAAATAACCACCTCTATAAAACAAGACAGCAATAGGTGCAACTCTATAGCCCTAACCACAGAATTTTTATTGTATCATTAAAATTCAGGAATTTGTCCTAGAAATTCAGCTAAGCTAATGAGTCTTGTACATGTTATTCTTTTGTTAAACATCCCTGAATTTTAAGTATCTCAAGAATAATGTCTGGTAAACAGAAAATGCATTCTTTCTATAGGCAGTTCAAAGGAACATAAAGCAGCCAGTTATTTTTTGTAAGATACAGTATGAAGTCACTACCAGCTCAAGCTTCCATAAACTCACAAATAAACTTAAAAGCTGTACTCAGATCAAAGGTTCAGATAGATTAGAATCTTGTCTCCATCAGTGGCCAAAAGCAGGCACACCTTTCACCTCCCATAATACTGTAGTGGAGTAATAGCTTCCACGGAATACTCTCCACCTCTAGTGTGCAGCTTGTTTTATTTAAGAGCTATTAACAGTTAAGTCTTCTGTGAATTTATCTTGTTCTCGCATTGAATGTACAAAAAATCTTTCTGCCCACAGTATTCTGTGTCAAGGAGTATACAGTATGTAGTGAAAAGAGCTTATTTTCAGTGAAAAACTCAGCTCACACTATCTTCCTTTTACACTTTCTAGCTCTTGTGATAAAAGAAGAAAATTGTATTTGCCTTCTCCATGTCACTTGCGATTTTACAGCTCTTTCTCACACCTCCACAGTCTTTTCAGGGCAAAGGAGCCTTCACTTATGTAGCTGCTTCTGGCACATAAATCTTTCCATATCATCAGAAAGCTTTCTCTAAACCTCCTCTAGCCCTACATCTTTCTTTATATGGTAAGTAAACAAGTTTACATGCAGCAGAAATTTGCATCAATATTCTCTGTTATCTCCCTTATTCTTTCTCCAGTGACCCATTCATCTGTGTTTTGTTTTGGAAATGTGTCAGGACCACAGTGTTCTTCTCTCCATCTTCGTTAGCATTTATTTCCTCTAAAACTTCACACAGAAATGCAGCAGTAACAAACAAAATCTCTAGTGAGTCCCCATACAGAAAGGCTCTTTTGCATCAAAATCTCTCGAGAGAGAGAGAGCACAGAAAAAATTAATTTGGTTTCTGGTCTCTGACCCTGCCTCCTTTGTGAGCACTAACTGTGCACTGATTGTCTATTGGCTGCAAAGGGTCTAGCAAAGCTTCCCATTCCTGGGTGTTTAAGCACAGATTTATTGCCTACTTTTATCCATTTTTTGGGTTGTTTGTAAATCTCTATTCACCTCGATCTCAAAGTTTTTGAGCTTAACTCACATTCAGATGTGATATTACAGGTAGCAGCAAAACAACCAGAAGTTTTTATACCTTAATTATGCATTATAAAACTGAACACATGAGCATCATTAACCAGTGAGCTGATTAAGGGCAGAAGTACAGCTTCTTTCTTCTCAGCTTTAAGGGCACCACAGCACCTCTGGATCAATCATGTATCTCTTTCTTCCCAACCCAGTGAAGTTTTAGACAGGTTGATACAGCACTGTTGCGCTGCAGTAACAGGAACACGTTTTTTGCATCAGATCACTATCACATTCCATTACAAAAGAATTTTCACTTAGAGAATCTGGAGCTGTTACAGGAGAAAATCTTACAGCAAAAGAGCATTCAATTACAGAAGGGTTTTTCGGAAGTGTCAAAAGAAGAGGAAAAAAGTCTGCATTTATACTTGTTTCAGCTCTTTTCTGCTTATGACGACTCTTCTGCTTATTCTTCATGTGAGGTTCTGCTTCTGCACCTGCTATTCCACTAATTAAAAGCCTTCCTGAAATAAAAGAAAGTTAAGTGAAACTCATTAACATGTAATAATTATTTTACAAGAATGACAATTGGCACAATCTACAATCATTTCAGTTTGGTATGTATTTCCTTGATGCTCAACTTTTTACATAGCTTTAGAAAGCCAGAACAAAATCAAAAAGCTTTAGAACATCAAGTACCTGAGAGTGTCATACGCTTTTAAGATTATTTAAAAGGAAAAAAAAAAGGTATGATGGTAATAAGTTCAAGGAACATTTCAGAAAGCCAGAACATGAGAGTTAAGCTTTAAGGCAAAGTATCAACTTCAGGGACCAAAAGGCCAAAAGGAAATACTATTTTCAAGCAGACTGATTAATCAGGAAAAGACCAAATTAGGCTGACTACAAGATATATTCCATCACCAAGGTCATTTAACACTGAGATTAGATAAAATGTTATACTATCTGCTCTAGAAAGCAGTCCCCACACAATGAAAAATGCTCCCACGAATGATTCAGTAAGCAGTTCCTGGTATCACAGAATGTCTGACATACTTGTGCAAATAAATCATTTATTTTAACCAGATAGTTAATGCAGATCTATTTAACATGTTCTGCTGAAATTACTTCCAGCTTAAACAGGAGTATTGGGAGAAAGACTAAACAACTGAAGACCATAAATAAGTGACTTCTTCAAAGTTCCCAAATAGTAAGCATCTGAAGGCTTTGATAGCACAGGATCAAACCACAGATTTCCCTTCACTGCCCTATCAGGGTCAAGGAGATGAGTATTTTGGAAACTACTACCTGAAGGTTTCATTGTATAGGTTACTCGCTCTCCTCGCCAATATTCCAGAGGCTTAAGTCGTATCCTCTTTGTCCGACGAACATTAGGTGTGTTGGAAGGTAGTACTAATTTAAAAGATGAAATAGTTCACAGTAAGTATGAAAAGGAAATATTTAGAAACAGAGAACATTAAACAATCTGCTATTGTTCCATCTCAGTGGGTCAGCACTTCCCAGCTGATACTTATACCACTTTGCTTTCATGACAAAAAAAGAGAATGAGGTATTGCCAGTAGCCCACTTCTGCATACATTATTTCACTCAGCTTTTTCTTACGCAGTCACCATGCTAGCTTGACAGTGGATTTCTTTCTATAATACCTTAGTCCACCACTGATATATAGACATTAGGGGCTCAGGAATAAGGAGCAGCAAACATACTTTAATTATGAAGACAAATCCCTCAACAAAGACTAAGAATCTTCTTCAAATCTGAAGGATTTCATCAGCAGAAGTGAAAAGACATCACCTTGCTTATGGCAAGAAAAGAGTAACAGAGAGCGCCTGAGCAGCCTCTCCCAGATTCTTAAGTCCCATCTTCAAGGTCTGGAAAAAGAATGGTACTCTTGCCAACAGAAAATCCCATGCATTTCCAGGACTTCTCAGATATTTACCTTCTGACTTGTTAGAGTCTCAACTTTCAATTTTTCTAAGCTGCAATGTATGAATACCATAAGAATTTTACATTTTGTAAGAAAAAATAAAAGCTCCCTTAAGAGTTGAGAACAAATTAGTCAAGAACATTTAAATGCTAAAAATAAAAATAGTAAATTAAAAACGACAAGATTTGCCTCTATTATTTTGTGCACAAGAATATAATTCTGTACCTTCAAAAACTATAACAAAGGAAATAATAAAAGCAGATTAGGGTGGGATTACAACACACCATATGCCCATTGTGCCATCCTCTCCCACAGGACCAACTCAGATACCACAGAAGGCAGCTTATCTGCACCCTCAGTTACACTGTGCAGGATTAATTCAAACCCTCTCACTGAATTGTAAGCAATGTGTTAACTCAAAATATTGAAAGTGTGACAATTAAAATGGTAACTGTTGAATATACCAAAAACAGTTCTCAAAAGTTTAAAAAAAATAGAGCAGGGATATATAGTACTCTAAAGAGGAATTAACAAGTCTTGTCTATAAATATGTTCCATGTATTTTCCAGATTGCTCTCCAAATCTTATTCAACTTAAAATTAAGGTTTTGCATGAAGTTTTAAAGATGCTTAGCGAATTAACAAATTCACTCATTTGTGATTAATGAATCACAAATTTCTAGGTGTTTTCCTGTGTCTCCTTCAGCAAAAAATTTACATCAAGTTGGAAACATGTTTGTATTTACACACTTACATTAAGGTATTTTAAAACAATCTTACCTATTTTTTGTCTGCCTATCTTGTCTGACAGTAGATTTTTTATTTGACAATGCAGATCTTCAGAATTATCTGAAAATACAATCAAAAAGCCATCACAACAGGCATTTATTTACTACTCATGACTTTTATTCAATCTGTCTCCAAGAACCACAACTCCCAATGTTAATGTTCCCACTAACATTTTTTCTTTAAAGATTCATGAAACCCAATGTAAATAAAATCAATATGTAATTTATGTATGCATTAAAAAGCATAAGCTTGAAAAGTACAGGAAATTCAAATAAATATTCCTCAGACATTTCTCTCTGAAAAATCAAGTACTGTAACTACACATGCAGTTTTACTGACTGAAGTGTGAGATCATTTAGCTTTATACCCCCCCTCCCCCTCCCCGAATAACTTCAAAACAAACTTATTACTAGAACATCCACAAAACTAGGTCTGAAAAAACCATTACACGAACTAAATAACACTTATAACTGGCTTTAAAAGGAAGGAAAAGACTTTCTACCTCCAGGGTTCACATGCATTACAACAGTATGTTTAACTTGTGTAGAGCAACTTACCATAGAAAACCAAAATATTTTTAGGTGAACAGGTCATAGGGCAGGAAACTTAGCTCTACAGTGGCCTGAAGTGATTAAATACAGTACCTCTGCATGACAATGCACCAAATTGGTACAAATTTGTTCTGCTCACAAAGAAGCAAAATTGCTTCTGGCAGGTTCCTGGCAATACCAGGCAAAGTGTTCATGGGTAGACCAGTAGTCATATACAGAAAGCAGAGTTGAAGGGGCTCTCTGGCAACACAGCACTCCTTCTCAGGAAGCAGCCTAGCACCAGCTGTCTGGGGAGCACAGGTGCTAACGGTGTGCCTGTGCTCCCTAGGCCAACCACACCCCTTCACGAGGTGCACCATCACCAGTTCAAGCCGTGACCTAACAGTCCCCCTACAAACCTGAACCTAAAGAATTCCTTTCAAGCATTGTGCAAGGACAACTGTATCCTGACAGGCTTGATGCCAGACCATGCAGTGCTTGTCCTTATACAGCTAACACAACATGAAGCTGGTGTGTAATGTATCATGTACTTGGGCAGAATTGTGATTACAGCCAATTCAACCTGCATTTCTTATTCTGAAGAACAAGTGCAGAGGATACAATAGAAATTACTGCATAATCACAGCCTGAGCAGCTCATACATACAATGCATAAAAATACCAACTTCAAATAATACCTGAAGATTCATTATTCTCTTCGTAATGCTTACTCCGTGAAGTGTATTTCTCAGGATGTTCTAGAACAAGCCCGCTTCAAAAGAAAAGAAAAAGATACCTACTTCAATGTGTTGCATATCAAAGGAATATTACAGCAGTAGCAGAAATAGCAAATTTAAGTTTCTTTCAGAACATGCAGGCTTTTTTCCTTCCAAACACCTGTCCGCACTTGATTAGACACTGAAGCAAATGACCACTGTTAGAAATCAGAGGTCTTTTTCATCAGTTGCTCCTCTACTCAGTTATGAGGCAGACAAACCGTGCTCACATCTCTCTAACCAGGCCTCCTAAAATTCTCATGACTTTTTTTTCCTTTCTCCTGCCTTCCAGAAGAAACAAACATTCTCCTTTCCTCTGCAGCATTATACAAGTACCTTAAAGAAATGTTCTACATGTTGTAAGCAAAGGACAGTAACAAAGTTTAGAATTTCAGCTGCATGTATCCTGTCATAAAACTATCCCCCTAATATAATAATTAACATCCACATGCACCTCCACCAGAAAGATCCTCCAAGCATTACACAAAACAAGATTGTTCTTTATAGACCTAGCATTAGTACCCAACCTTGCCTCCTTCCATAACCATGACTGCATCCCACTGCCACTATCATGCCAATAAAATTCAGCAGGGGAATACAGCTGTGCTCCACCTAATCCCCAAAAGATGCATTTCAATACTAGAACTTCATGCCTACATTTTGCAGCGTCAGTTTGTCCAACTGAAGTCTGCACTAAGCTCACTTCAACTGATGTGCTACAGTTTTCAGTAGAATTAGAATAAAAGAATTTGTTATGTTCACAATTTGCCTCTTCTATTTCCTTAAAGAGTCCAGTGCATAAAGGAGAACGTACCTGCAGATCTACAAACACAAACAAAGGTTTGGAGTGCAGATACTGCTGGATACTTACTCAGCAGGTGTGACATTACTAGTGACTCCTTAATTATGACCAAAAGAACAATTTAGAATCAAAGAATGGTTTAGGATGGAGGGGACATTAAAGACTGTCCAGTTCCAATCCCCACTGCCATGGGCAGGGTTGCCAGCCACTACATCAGGGTGCCCACGATCCCATGCAACCTGGCCCTGAATGCCTCCAGGCATGGGGCATCCACAACCCCTCCGCACAACCTGCTCCAGCACCTCACCACCCTCTGAATGAAAAATTTCTTCCCAACATCTAACCAAGACCTCCACTCTTTCAGTTTAAAGCCATTCTCCCTTGTCCCATCACTGTCAAACTGTGCAAAAAGTCAGTTCCCCCCCTCTTATAAGCTCCCTTCAGATACTGGAAGGCTTCAGTGAGGTCTCCCCACAGCCTTCTCTTCTCCAAGCTACACAAGCCCAGCTCTCTCAACCCTTCTTTGTAGGACAGGTACCGCAGTCCTGCGATCATCTCTGTGTCCCTCCTCTGGACCCACTCCAACTGTTCCGCATCCCTCCTGTACTGGTGGCCCGAGGTCTGGACACAGTACTCCAGATAGGGCCTTATGTGGGTAGAGTAGAGGGGGACAACCACCTCCCTTGCCCGGCTGGCCAGCCCTCTTTTCATGCAGCCCAGGATACCTCCTGGGCTGCAAGAGCACACTTCTTGTCATGTTTTTCATCCACCAGGGCCCCCAGGTCCTTCTCTGCAGGGCTGCTCTCAGTTTGTACACATATCTGGGATTGCCTCAACCCAAGTGCAACACCTTTTAGATTAGCTAACTATGTTAGCATGACAGCTACATGCCTCAGGCATCGAGTTATGATCCGTTTCTACTGGGTATACTAGAACACCACAGAGCACAGTAACTGCACCAAAAAGCTGTGCTGCCTCAGTAGAGGAGCGAGACTAAATGCAAGTTTCATAGACAACACAGGAAATTACCTTTCAGGACTCATAGCTTTCTCAGCTGCAGAGGAATCTCTAGAAGAGAAACAATTACAATGCTTACTGTAAGTCAACAATTTTACTGGGAACCATATAAAAGAGATTAAAAAAAAAAATAAAACAATGCAAAAACAAACAACCAAACCACCAAACACTGCAACTGCTACTCAATCTCCAAATCACACTTCAAAAACTCCAAAGTGAAGTTTCCTTAGGTGTTCACAGACACTAGACTTGGCACCCGCCATTGATAACAGAATGGTGATTACACCACTTGGTTTCTCTACTAGCTATTTAACCACCTGAAACAGCCACTTATTTCAACAATGTAATTAATACTCAAAATTTAACTGAATATACCAAATCACACTACATTTTTTAAGGAATTGAATGAACAGCTTACTGCAGACTCTGGTGCCTGTTGCATTTTCTTTTTTTACTTGTTTTCATAGCTGAATGCTTGCATTTTTTTCTCGCCACCTCCTGTGTAGAAGAGCTGTCAGAATCTGTTGTATTTTGAGGCTTAATGTCCTCCGTGCTTGAGCACGCTCTTTTATGGACTCTGTGATTAATCTTTTTGAGCACCTTCCCTGAAGACATAGCTGATGATCTTTTCTTTTCAGAATTCTGCATACTGTCTATGAGATGCTGCAGTAACTCTGCAGCTTTTAAAGGAGTTTTGCTGCTTACACCAGCAACTGATTCCAAAGCGTGCAATACTTTCTCAGCTTTTTCAGACTTAGCCAACTTCTGAAGCACAGAAGTCTGTAATTCCTGATGCGGAGGTGAGGTAAACATTTCATTTGATTCTAAGGGCTCTCCTTCAAGCCCTTCTTCACCAGGTTCACTGTCAGAATTCTCCCACCTCTGTAACTCAGGATTTTTATTACCATTTCTCTTTCCAGATTTTTTCAGCTTCTTCCTTTGACTCTTCAACACCTTATCATTTGCAAGTTTCTGCTTAGTTTGTTTCTTGTGAGCTGAACGCTGATGAGATTTTGAAGCAGATTGCTGGTATTTGCAAGGCTTGAGATTCTTTTTTGGAGACAGCATCTGCTCTTTCTGATGCTCAGTTGAGGGCACTGGCAAATCCTCCCTTGGCATGACCTTTCTTTTCTTTTTTTCTTCATCAGATGCTACTGAGTCCAATCCAGACAGCATCAGTTGTTCAGCTTCTGATTCATAGGACATCTTCTTTCTAAGCTTGGGAGAGCCCTTATTAAGTGTGTCCTTTTTAGATTTTCCTAACAATACAAAAAACATATGGACACTAATACTTTTTCCCCATAAAATCCCAAAGAAATAAGTTTACATCTAAACACAAAAGTAAATATAAAATAATATGCAAACATTAAACATCACAAGAACTGATTTTTCCTTGACATTTGAAATAAAGCTCTCCTTACACAGAAGCACTGACACTTTTACATTACAGAATCCACAAGCAAAAAAATACAGACTCGCCGCCTATACATACCCAAAGCTAACTTGCACCTGGAACATCAATTAGAACTTGATTAATCTCTCTCATATCCTTAATCCTCACTTCCCAATAAACCACCAGAAAAATATCTAATAATATGACATGGAAGGGCAAGTTTGAAGACAAGTTAACTGACTTACCCACACGAGTACCGCTTCGTGTTTGAGATTTAAGGACCTTTCCCTCACTGTCAGAAGAGAACGGACGGGATTCTGACGTTCCTTTCACGTCATATTGCACTCTGACATTCTGCATTTTCTGTTCACTATGTACTTCAGCCTGTACCTTGATGTTCTTGCATTTCTTATCTGCTGTCTTTTTCTTTTCAGAGGACTGAGATTTCAAAACAGGAGTTGCAGAGCCATCTTTTTTTGACTTTCTGTTCTTGCGGGGTATTGAAAACCAAGACTTAAAAGACAGACCACCTGATTCATCAATTAAAAACTCACATTCACTTTCTACTTCTACATCTTGATCTTTTACAGGAGGAGGTGATGATGGTGCTGCCATTGAGACCATACACCTAAAGAAAGGAGGGACAAAGTGCTTACATTTGGGAGAAAAACACAAGTGTCAATCTTGTAAATCAGCTGATTAACATAAAGCACATAAACATGCTACAAGACATTCCCAAACAGTTGGTTCTAAAGTCCATCATCCATTGCCCCTACAACTCTACCTGCAGACAAAAGCAAACGCATGGTAAAATACTAACAGCATTGTTAAATTGTACCTTCACAAAATGTTCTAACTAGTTAAAACCTTTCCCAAAATTTATTTTTCATTTCATAAATGATAGACTATCTGAAAATGTCCTCCCACACCACGTTTATAGTTAAAGGAGGTTGCTCCAGTACAATCCAGGATTGGATTCTTTTGCAAGCAGACTGTTCCATGTCAAGCCTCAAAAGAAACCTCTTCCCAAGTGTTCCTGTCATTACAGATGCTAAGAAGACTGAAGAGATGAACAGCTTCTCCTGCCATACAGGAGACAGAGCAATATGTTCTGTTCTTTGCATAAGATCCTTATTTTCTTTCACAATTTGAGGTCCTTCCAAATTTTCATCTTCCATATGGCTCTTTACATTTTGGTCATCAAAATGTAAACTAGATATGAGAAATAGCATTTAAATATGATGGCATAAATTGAGTACACATTAAGTCATTTTGTGGATGGACAGATGCTCTCATTTTCTCTTGCTGACAGTGTCTCAGTTTTTACAAATAAACTTTCATTTGGTAATTCGGTGGAATATGGGTAAGCAGTACTGCTTCCCAGTGTAGTAGAAAGCATCCAAACCAATAAGGCAACATGCGGTCAGCCCATGACTCTTGATCAAAGTACAGCTCAACAAGGCAAATTCCTCATTTTAGGAGAATATGCTTCACAACATGTCAGATTTCCTAGATCATTGGCGCATTCTCTTCCCAGTCTCACTTCATCATGTGTCACTGGGACTGCTGTCACTCCCTCCTTTCCATGACCTCCAGCAGAGAGACAGCCTGCTTAGAAAGCAGAACAGCGGCTGGAACAGTCAGCCACTATTGCAGCTGGGACTGAAATATTCTGAAAAGGAGATCGCGACTGCAACTGAAGCTATCCTACTTCATATAAAATATTTACATATTCCGAGCGAGGGTAAGGATGACTGTCACCACTGCTTTAACAAAGTTTACAAGGTCAATGCTTCCAATAGGATTCACTGAAAAAGCCTAGACTATCCATCTGAGAAACTCTCCTGGAAAAAAAAGGAGTTCAAATTCATTCTGGAAGGCTTAGGTACTGCATTTCTGGGAATTAACCCTTATCACCAGAACATTTAATAAAAAACAATGATGCCCCCTTCTAAACCCAGACATGGAAATTTTCTTCCAATCTGGAATTATTTGTGTTCAGAATACAAACTCATCAACAACTGAAATCACTGTACTAATTTACCCTTAAAGGCAAAAACAACATTCACCTCTACTTACGTTTGTACAGGAGGACTTTTTGCTTCCTCCACAAGAAGAGGTGATCCCACGACCCCGTGATCATCCTCAGGATCTGATAACTTGGCAGGACTTTCACACAATACTTCAACATCCTTTAATGTTAACACCTGTGTTTCTCCTCTAGGCACAGGACTATCTGTTTTGATAGAATCAGCTATGCGATCGTTTTTTTCAGGCTCCGGGTTGAACACACACAGCTCTCCTGCCACACATATTAAATAGGTTTAGTTCTACTCAAAAGCTTGTAAAATTCCAAGGAAGTTAATCAGAAAACCTTAATTCAAAAATAATGCTACCAACCTTTGCTCCTGACTGTATCCGTTGGTGTTGCAGGTAAGGATGTTGCAGAATGACAGGTTCTACTTTCTGCCACATTAGTTAACCCTGCATTTGGCTGACATATTCAACAGAGAACAAGACAATCAATGAAAAATGTTTCACAAAGCCATGATATTCTGACAGGAATATAAATTTCTATAGAAAACAATATAGTTTCCTTACTTGCCTGTTTTAATGCTATTACCAAAATATCCTATTTTCACATAAACACTAGAATCAAAACATCAAAACTAGATAGAACGGGCTACAGGAAAACTAAATTGGCATCATTCTTTCAGTCAATAAATTAACAAGTCTATCCACTCCACAAAGCTACAAAGTTACTTTACAGATAGTAACTGCCTGTCAGGAGCTGACAAGTTCCTTTTATGGGAGAATCCTCTTGCAGTGTTAGCCTCCACTGGACACCAAAGAGCTGTGTCCATACATCTGGTAAAGTGCCTGAAACCAACCCCAATGGAGTCCATGACAGCCATACCCACCATCAATTATGAAGCAGTGTGCTCAACATGGGAGCACAAGAAATTTAACTATCCCAGACAAGAAGTAGAAAAAAATCAGTAAAAACCTGAAAAAAAGCCATTAAATAAATACTGTGAGACTATTTACTATTTCAGTACAACAAGCAAAGGAAAAGCATTACCAGCAAATATTACAGAACATTATAGTCTATATAGTAATATTTTTGACATACAGAACTTATTCACTCAACACTCATTCAGAAATCCTACAGATCCAAATGCGTACCCAAGCGAAGCTGTGCCCAGCACTGTGCTGTGATCACACCATAACCAATCAGAATGGCTTAGGTGGGAGGGGATCTTAAAGACACACAGAATCACACAGAATGACCCGGGTTGGAAGGGACCTCAAGGATCATGTAGTTCCAACCCCCCTGCCTAGCA